>CABHPH010155182.1:0-43216 GCA_902168325.1 Peromyscus nudipes | reverse complement strand
GCACACAGAGAGAGAGAGAGAGAGAGAGAGAGAGAGAGAGAGAGAGAGACTTCTTTTTTTAACAAGAAACCTGATTCTAAATTGACCTCCCCAGAAAAAAAATATAAAAACGTTCAGAAGAAAGGGCACAAAGGAAAAGGTCAAGCCAGCTTTTCTTTATTACTGCATCATTATGCTGACTTTGGCTAAGGTCCCGTAGACCTGCTTTAATGAAGGGATAATGATGGCTCATCCTTTGTCATTTTTTGCCCAGTTAACTCAGTATTGCTCCAAAATGCCTCTAACTTTCCTTCAGAGGTTCACCTTACAAAGTGTTCACTTTCTTTTCTTTTTAAATTGTAATTCACAACCATGCAATTACTTACATTATGTTAACTATATGATTCCAGCATGTTACACAACACCCTTGGAATATTCAGAATGCTCATAGTACCTATGTAAAGTTAGTGGGAATTCTAAATTCCCTCAGAGCTGGTTGTAAACATAGTTCTGCCATGTTGAAAAGCTGAGGTGGTCAGAGTCCGCAGCCAAGGTTGCCACTTCAGTACTAGCCACTGCAGTTTAAAGCAATAGATTCACAATAAGACAGATTCAGATGGGATAGTTTACAATGTGTGTAAAAATGTACATAGTCTTGGAAGAGAGAGGAAAAGGAATATAGACAGTTATATAAGGAAATAATTTAAAAAAATAAAAAGTCTTTTAAAGAGACAGTAAAAGTAATATAAAAAATAAGCTATGTAAAGATGGAAATCACATAGAGTCTGGATTATATTGTTTTGGGGATTTTTAACTGCAGAGACACATTTGATTGTAAAAACTGCTGAGTTAAACTATATATATTAAAGGTATCTCGACTTCAAAATTTGGATACAAGGATATGTTGCTTTGGAAAGGAGGCTCTGCTTTGTTTTCACAGGAAGCAAGAGGCTATGGATTTGTTCCAGGTTAAGGTGGATCAGATTTGATCAAGCCAGACCTCCTGAACCTTAACAGATGGTACCTCTCAACAAAGGTTATAGCTGGTCTTTCTAGGACCTGACCTTTATCTCAGATTTTCTCAGGATCCCCATAAGACTACCATGGCCTCTATCATCAGGAAGTAGCCTAGAACACTATGCCCACATTCCCAAAAAATGGATTATGGATGTTTGTCTTTGTTTAGGTTGTTGATTACAAATTGTTATTGGTCATAGTCAATCTTTTTCTAAATAAAAGAAAGGGGGATATGATATAGAAATATAGGATATAGATATGATGGGATAAAAGGGTAGATTATTGAGTCTACTTTTAAATAGCAACAACTTTTTGAAATGTTTTACAATGCTATGGATTTTAGTTTATTGATACAAATTTAAAGTTAATTTTGTTATACTATATATATTTCTACTCTTGTTTAAGGTATTATGTTTTTACAGCTCATTTGAAATTGTAACATATAATTAAGAAACAGATTAATAATTAGTCATCTATGATAATCAAACTTATAGTCATATTAATTAAATTTTCTAGATATACATAGATATATTTCATTAGATAGGTGGTCTTCAAACACTTCAAAGACATATAGAATACAACATTTAAAATGTTTTAAAAACTTGGACTATCTGGACAGTGAGACATATCTGTTCCTGGCAGCACCAATTTACTTCAACGAGAAAGATGGGCATCAAAGACACTTTATATGGAGTTTAACTTCTTGGTAAAAATGGCCATTTGGACAAGAAACTGCTCTTGCCTGGATTGCTGATAATATGTTGTATAAACTGGACATACAGGACCCATAGGAAAATAACCACTGAATTTGCCAAAATAAGGCAAAATGGTCCTTCTGGTTCCTGCTTCACATAGGAGACTGCCAGACATTCTACAGGACACAGGAAAAAAATGACTAAGAGACTAGGTCTATAGGCTGAAGATAGATGCCCCAACATTACAGAGGAACTCTGGGTAACTGTCCAGGTAGCCAGCTGTCTCTGTCATTTCCAGAATTTTCAAAGTTGTTTACAATGCACTTCCTGTTTATTTGTAATATTGTATCCTTCTGTGGTCTTTAATATAGTTGAAGACTAAATAATTATAATTATAATTTTCCTTGGTTATGATAAAAGATAATTTAGACATGAAACCTTAGACTCACAAGTATAGGATAGATGATAAAATATTTTCTTTAAGTTTGCCAAATACAAATAGACTAGATATTGTAACTGTAATTCCTGCTTGATAACTGTTCTATTATGTGTAATTTTACTATGTTAAAGTTAAAACCTTCCTTTTTGACTAGACAGAAAAGGGAAAGTGCTGTGGAATATCCTTCTGTGTGTGTCGTTCTGTATGTTGTGAATGTGTGTTGCTCTGATTGGATGATAAATAAAATGCTGATTGGCCAGTAGCCAGGCAGGAAGTATAGGTGGGGAGAGAAGACAAGGAGAATTCTGGAAAGAGGAAGGGCTGAGTCAGGAGTCACCAGCCAGACACAGAGGAAGCAAGATGACAAGGCAGAACTGAGAAAAGGTAGCAAGCCACATGGCTAAACATAGATAAGAATTATGGGTTAATTTAAGTGTAAGAGCTAGTCAGTAATAAGTTTGAGCTAATGGCCAAGCAGTTATAATTAATATAAGCTTCTGAGTGATTATTTTATAAGCAGATCATGGTACTGTGGGGGGTTGGCCGGACCCGAGAAACATCTGACTACAATGGTACCTGGTAACAACCATTCTATATACAGGTTCTTTGAGATCCCAAGCCCCTTACCTTGACAGCAGGTGGTACTTGTTTTCTAGGCCTGGGTTAGTTTCACTTAATATAGTGATCCTCAGTTTCATCCATGTCGCAGAGTAGATCCTAGCCTCATTTCTGTAATGGCTACACTAGTTAACATTCCCATCAATCATATGCAAGTCTGCATTGTCTTCCTCTTCAATACTTGTTGTCGCTCCTTGTTTGGGTAAGAATTCTTCATACTACAGTGTGGGTTAATTTGCTGTAATTTGCATTAGCATTTACCTAACAGTTCATGGTTTACATTCTTCCATAATACTGTTGATAATCTTTATGTCTTCTTCCAAGAAATATCTTTTTTAAATTTTGGTTATTTCTCTTTTTCCATTCAATTTGTATTTTATAGAAACATAGTAAGTTTTTCTTAAATATATTTAAGAATGTAACTATCAACAGCTTTTACTAAAGTAGAATCGCCTAAATGTTATACTAAAACATATATTAAATTTTAATATTTTCAGTGTCCCTCGGAAGAACTATGTTAATCTCTATAAAGAATGATGAACTTAACCAAAGTAATTATCCCATGATCTGTCTTTCCATTATTGATAGTTTCTCTTACATGTTCATACATTGGTGTATTTATTTGTAAATATATCTCTTAGTTTGAAGAAGTCTACATTTTAAAAGTTTCCCTTTGCCCCTTAAAATGATCAACAAAAGTATTGCCATTAAAAGCAAACAAACAGCTGGAGAGATGGCTCAGTGGCTAAGAGCACTGGCTGCTCTTCCAGAGATCCTGAGTTCAATTCCCAGCACCCACATGGTGGCTCACAACCATCTGTAATAATGGGATCTGATGCCCTCTTCTGACATCAAGTTGTACATGCAGATAGAGCATTCCTATACATTAAATAAACAACTCAAAAAAAAGCAAACAAACAAAAATGTGTTTTGATAGCAGTACTGATTATTCAAGTTCCATATGAACACTATATTCTTGTACATATATGGGCAAGAACATTGTGCAAATATAAGTTAAGAAGAGATCTTAAAGAAATCTAATGATGGCAATAAATAAATAAAAATATGTTAAAGACATTAAGATTTAATGTACACAATTTGAAGGGAATTTAAAAAATTTAACCTGATGTGTCTGATGATTTATTAGAGGTATTAATGGTTCATAGTATTCTTCCAGAGGACCCAAGTTCAGTTTCTAACACCTATGCCAAGGAGCACACAAACTTTTAATCTCAAGGGATCTAATGTCCTATTCAGTCCTCTGTGAGTAAGGCACTCACACGCACAAACTAACATATACAGACACACACATATACTTAGTGGTCCATAATGAGCAGCTCAGCAGATCACATCCAGGGCTTTGAGCTAGGACACTCTAACATCTACCCCATCGGTGACCTGCTGGAGTGCCTGTAGGGACTGCTCCTGTAGAACCATGGCTGCACAGTCTACATGACTCAGAGCAACAGCCTGGAGCTTCCTGGGAGTCCTGTGCCCTGCACCCGAAATGTTCAGCAAGAAAACCTGTTTGAATAATGGGGCATACTACAGGATACACAACAGCCCCAATGCCACTAAGAGGAATGAAGAGACAATGATGGAGGAGGAAAATAGTTTCTTTCTTATTGTTTTTTTTTAATGTTGATTTGTTTGTTTTTTAACTAAAATTATTTATTTATTTATTCATTTATTTAATTTGATGATTATTTTTCTTTTTAAAATTCATTATCTTATTTTTATTATTTATTTTTTAGTTTTCCTTGGGAGGAACTACAAGTATGAGGAGAAGATTTGGAGGGACTGAGAAATAGGTGGCATCAGGATGCATGGAGTAAAATTCCTAAAGGATCAATAAAACATGTAAAAAAGAAAAAAAATGTAGTAAAATTGTCCATATTTTATGTTTTAGCATGATGCATTTTCTCTGTGGGGTGTTGAGAATTGACCATTAGCATCAAGCATGTTAAATGTGTCTTTATCAGTGAATTGCTTCTTCTGCTCCCAGTTCTTTTCTTTTTAGTTATATCAAAACAACAAAAGATATATTTTTATTCCAAAACATAAAAATAAAATCTTAAACTAAACAAAACCATTTAACATATTAAAAATAATGTAGCCAATTGTTACCATGTGGAAGCTAAATTTTTGTCAATTAATGTGAATGTCATTCATCTTAAAGCAGTTCATTTGGAACATAAATATATTTTGAATACGATATTACAAAGTCAGTGTGAATGTATGTGGATGTGTACATCCTACATGCAAAAATATGTCAGTAAATTCTGAAAAATTGTAATGAGTTACGCTTTAAATGTTTTTTTAATGTTTTAACTAAAATGTATTCATCAATCTTTTCCTTTTGTTGTTTTGAGACATGTACTGTCTTCCTGAATCTCATGAAAATAAGACAAATAAAATAAACATGTATTAAAACTATATGAAGCATTAGCAATTTGTAGTTTTGCCATTAGTAAGGAGAGACTTAAAGGATATATCATTATTTATGCTGAAGGAAGAACAGCTGCTCTAACTTAATTAGTTTGACCTCCTCAACTTCAGCCATAATTAGGTCATCCCTCTTTAGTGTATTCTTCTTCCAGAAGGCTAAGTAGAATTGTTCTAACTCATTTAAATTTAACCTGAAATAATATGTCAGGAACTATACAGATTGAAGTACTTAGTGGGACAAAAACTTGAAATTCAGCATCTTTAACAACATTTGAAAACAAATACATTCAAATATCCTAGTTTACAAAATGATCTGCATTCCCTTGGTAATTCAACTGTCTCTTACCTTAGTGAACAAAATATATTCTAATTAGGTAAAAATTTCCAGTGTTTGTAAAATTTCATTTTATGTAAATATATTTAAATAAGTTAATAGAGAGTAAAATATTTGTTTGAATAAAGTTTATAAATCCGTTCAGTGTGTGTATTAAGTTATGTTTCAATGTAAATTATTCCTTTGGATTTATTGAGAAAAGCTATAATATGTCTTTATAATATTCCATAAGAAGAAAATTTATTTCCACATCTTCTATAATTAAAACCTATAGTGAGAAGACATATAATTTAAGAGGTATAAAATCATGTATGTTCATTTCATATTACCAAAAATTCCATTCATTTTTCTTTTGTTTTATTCATACTCTCTCTCATTAGAATACAAACAGGTATTTAAAAAAAGAATAATAAAATAGAATAATAAAAATGGTAAGACAAAAACAAATCAGAATAAGATAAAACAAACAAAAGGGGCCAAAAAAAGGGATAAGAAACATATGCAAATGCAGAATTTAGACACAGAGACACACATTTGCACACATGGAATTCCATAAAAATACAAAACTTAAAGCTGTAATATATATGCAAAGGACCTGTAAGGAAAAAAGAAAAAAAAATAAAAATAAAACAAAAATGCAAGAAACCAACAACATAAAAAATGTCTTTCCAGGTATTAAGAAAGTAAAAGAATCTCCAAAAATACCACTGAGCTCATTTTTATTGTCATTTACTACAGGACATAGTACTTGGCTTTAAGAGCGGTTTATATACCCAGTGACACCCTGCTGAAGGAAACTAATTTACTCTTCATTTGAAAGTTACCAATTGGAAATAGCTTCTGGGTTAGGTGTAGGGTATTGTGTCTACTCCCCTCTGAGAGCTGGGACCCCATCTGACCCAGACCTGTACAGATACTGCATGTTGTCACAGTCTCTGTGAGTTCATATGTATATCAGTCCTTTTCTGTTTAAAGGACTTCACTTCATTGCTGTCCTCCCTCCCCTCTAGGTTTTACATTTTTTCACCTTCTCTACTACAAGGCTCCTTGAGCCCTGAGGAAGGAATTTGATGGAGACATTTTTTTTTTCTTTTTGGTTTCTTTCAGAGAGTGTTTTTCTCCTTGTAGTTTTGTTGCCTTCCTGGATCTCACTCTGTAGACCAGGCTGGCCTCAAACTCACCGAGATCTGCCTGGCTCTGCTTCCCGAGTGCTGGGATTAAAGGCGAACACCACCGTTGCCCAGCTGGAGACATTTCTTTAAGTACTAAGTATTGCAAGATCCTTCATTTTGCATATTGTACAATTGTGGGTCTCTGCATTTGTTCCCATCTACTGTGGGAAGAAGCTATTTTATCATGGGAGAGCTAGACTATGATCTGTAGTATAGTTGGTAAAAGTCATTTGATTACTATGTTCCTTCATTAGAACAGTAGTATTTGATTTTCTCCTAGGTCCCTGACCTATCTAATATCAAGTTCTTGGTCCCCCAAGCAGTGTCTGCTATTGGCTCCAGCTTACTGAATGCTTCTTAAATCAGATATTAGTTGGTTGTTTTAAAAAACTTTATGCCCTTATTTTACTAACTCACCTTGCAGGGAGGTCTTCATTGCATATGCAGGGGTTCACATCTGGCTTTCTGTTAACTTTTTCCCTTTGATAACATACCAGGTACCTTCCAGTACTATGAACACTAGGTCAGTAGGGGTGAAGGGTCTAGGCAGGCACCAGAGCCACTTATCTGTGTTCAGCGAGTTGTATAGCTGTTGTTTTCAACAATAGGGCTTTCCTGTCAGTTTGTGCAGAGCAAAAATAGTCTCAGCAACATTCTGGGTTGTTTGGGGTTTCCCATGTGAAACCCTTCGCCAGCAATTGGATCAGATGTAACCCATTCCCAGAATAGGAGGCTTCATTTGGTGATATGAGATGTCCACCTGGGGCTCTGTATTATCTATTATGTGTGATTCTATTTAGATCACCTTTGCACATGTATACATTTTAGGAAACTTATACTGTATTAGATTTCCAAATGAGCCCTCAATTATCCATTACTTTCATCTGGACCTCCCTTTATTCCGTCCCTCACACCTCTCTACCCTCCTCTTCATTTGAGTCCCCCATTCCATTCCACCCCTCCCATCCATCTATCCAAAATAACCCCATTTTACCTTCCTAGGGAGATTTATACTGCCCCTTGTCCTTAATCTCTACTTCGCCTTTGAAGTAATGTTGATTGTAGCCTGCATACCAAAGCCTTAATCGATAACATCCAAATATAAGTGAATATATATCATATTTTTCCTTTAGAGTATGGGTTACCCCATTCAGAGTAATTACCTCTAGCTCTATCCATTTCCTGCAAATTTCAAATGAGAAATATGTTATTTTGCAAATGTACCACATTTTTGTTATCCATTCATTTGTAGATGGACAGCTAGTTTGCTACCAATATCTGAAAGTTATGAATAGAGCAACAATAAACTGTTATTCATCATGTATTAAATTTATACCTAGAAACTAAGCTTTACAAGACTAGAAAGATGGTTCAGAGTTAAAAGTGTATACTGCTCTTCTAGAAGATCCAAGCCTGGTTCCAGACACCCATTGGGAGAGCTCACACTTGCCTACTGCTCTAGTTCCAGAGGAAATGACATACTCTCTGGTCTCTATAGGCACCTTCACTCATGAAACCTGCCCTGTCCTCACATACAGATAATTAAATTAAAAAAAAATTACAAGGTTAAACTTTATATGTTCACAAGACATGTCTGGTTTACTACTAATAAATCCATGTTTGCTTTCTTATTCAAGGCTTTTTGTAGTGATATATTGTGTACCCAAGTAAAATTCACCTGAAGAACAGAACAAACTACCAGATTAAATATAGAGGCCAGGCAGTTGTGACACAAACCTGAGATCCATTCAGATGAGGACACAGAGGCTTCCAGTTTGAGGAAACAAGATTAGCTGAAAAGTTGGCAAGATTCTTGTTAGAGCCTTTAGTTCCTTTCTCCTTGAACTTTTTATGCCTTTCTTCACCCAGCCATAACTTCCAGGGATTAAAGGCATGTGTGCTTCCCAGGACTGGGATTAAAAGTATGTGCCACCACTGCCTGGCTCTGTTTTCTCTCCTAGACTGAAGCAGTCTCAGGTAGTCCAGGGTGGCTTTGAACTCACAGAGCTCTAAATCTGCCTCCTGAATGCTAGGATTAAAGGCATGTGCCACCACTGCCTAAACCTATGTTTAATATAGTGGCTGTTCTGTCTCTGACCCCCAGATACGTTTATTGGGGTGCACAATACGTATCAACCACAAAAGGCTTTTCAGCAGAAACTTCCCTTTCAGGTAGAGGCTTTTTCGGCTGGAGCCTTTTCAGCTGAAGAAATTCATTCGGCTAGAGGCCTATGAGCTGAATCATTTCAGACTGGGGAGTCCTAGAGGTATGGCATGGCAGTAGCTTGTTCCTTTGTCTCTCTGGTCTTTCAGCATTTGCCCCAATATGTGGCTCTGGGTTTTTATTAAGACCATTTAGGAATTTGCGTTACAGCTTTTAAAGATCGTTTGACACATAGATCCGTTTTTAGAAATGTTGCTGAAGAAAAAGGAAAAATAAATGTCTTTCACTGCAACTTCAACTTCAGACATGAGTGTGTACGTACTCTATGAATATGCACTACTGTGTCTCATTGCATGGTCTGCCAATGAAAGGGAGTTTGTATGTGATTCTTTGGGCTACATTTTGATGGTTTCACACATGAATTTCGACACTATTTCAAACAAGCAAGAGTTTATAACTAGAACTAACATGGTAATGTATGAAGAACTTTTTCTGAAGTCCAAATAATGCTATTTAGTTGTTTTATCCAACTTTTCAAAATTGCTCTGGCCAAGCAATGTGAACAATTCTCATTAACTACTAATTACTGAGCCTCAAGAAAATCAGTACTTGTGAATATGTTTCTCATACCTTAAAAATTTCTTAATTTGTATAGATTCAAATTATAAACAAGCATTTTCATATGAACAACAATGAATGTGCTAACATGGAGAAGAGGAAAACCGAAGAGGCTTCAACCCTGCAAAAATAACTAACTATAGGCAACCAAGGAATGCTAAGATCTGAGAAATAATCATCCACAGGGAACAGCACACTATTTGGCCTCTAAATGCAAAATGGTCAGCCCTGATGACATACATAGAAGTAGCATTATCCAGACCGAACAAGCTATGTTTGTGTATTTGGAAATATACATGTATATAGTATGCATAGAAGTATGGAACAACAATTAATTTTCAAAAAAAGGCCATGATTTTGAAAATGAGCAAGTAGGTATATAAGTGAGGTTCCGAACGGAGGAAAGGGAAGGAGGAATTGATATAATTATATTACCATATCAAAACATAAAAGAAATAATTTGAAGAAAGTGTGTTTGAAAAGGCAAATTAAAGTGCTTTGGGAATACGTTTTGTTTTTGTTTTTGTTTTGTTTCGTTTTGTTTTGTTTTTTTAATGCAAAGACTTAAACATTCCATCTTGCTCTGTGGATGGAAATACATGTCAATGGATTTTAATCTCGTGTCCAGTGTTAGAATTCCAAGACTGATGAGGATAAAATATCAATTACAATGAAGGAATACTCTCCCTGTAAAATAGGTCTACTTGTATTTTCAGTATGTATCCATTGAAGTGTTAATTTATAAGGACTGAATTTACCCAACAATAAAATGTCTGATATATTTACAAGGTCTTAATTAACTTGAAATTAAAATAGAAATCACAAAACTGACACTACAGGATAATATCTTTTGTAAACACAAACACGATCTGAATCCAATACCAGAGCTGCCCCAGCATGAAGGATGATCCCATATAAAGCAACCAATATATTTCCAAATACCACATTAACAAAATTAATGACAAACTATGTGATGACCTCAATCAACAATCAATTTTATAAAATTTAACATGTCTTTATGATAAAAGTCCTAAACAAATTGTTCATAAAGTAAACATAATTAAAGTTTTGTATAATAAGCCATCATTACAGAATCTCCTATATCGAAAAAGCTGAAAGCTTTCTTTCTGATTGTTGCTAGAGTTTTCCTGCCTGACCCACAGTCAGGACAAATCTCTCTCACCCACCAGTCCCACAGCCGCTCAGACCCAACCAAGTAAACACAGAGACTTATATTGCTTACAAACTGTATGGCCGTGGCAGGCTTCTTGCTAACTGTTTTTATAGCTTAAATTAATCCATTTCTATAAATCTATACCTTGCCACATGGCTTGTGGCTTACTGGCATCTTCATATGCTGTTTGTCATGGTGGCGGCTGGCAGTGTCTCATCAGCCTTCCCCTTCCCAGAATTCTCTCCTCCTTGTCCCGCCTATACTTCTTCCTGCCTGACCACTGGCCAATCAGTGTTTTATTCATTGACCAATAAGCAACATGTTTGACATACAGACCATCCCACAGCACTTCCCCTTTTCTTTTTTTTCAAAAAGGAAGGTTTTAACATTAACATAGTAAAATTACATATAATTTGGGAATTTGGGCGTAGCTTCTCTTACTACTTCCTGCTGGAGGGGGGCGCTGTATCTTATGGGGACACAAAGAAAATTTTAGGATTATGGAGTAGTCCATGAGGCTGTATTGTCTGAGCCAGTTGCCTTCAAACCGTTCTGGATGTTGGATCATCTGGGCCATGGTGTAATTGGAGACCTCTCAGGGGGTCTTGGCTGGTCAAACCTGATGTATCTTAATCTGGAACAAATCCATAGCCTCTGGCTTTCTGTGGAAACAAAAGCAGAGCTTCCTTTCCAAAGCAACATATCCTTACATCCAAATTTTGAAGTCAAGGTACCTTTAAAATATACATTTTGGCATAACTCAACAGCTTTTGCAATCAAATGTTTTTCTTCAGTTACAAATATCAAAGAGAACATAATCCAGATTCTCTGTGTGGTAGCCATCTTTATGTGGCTTATTTTTTATATTACCTTGAGCCTATTGCTTTAAACTGCAGCGTTCTAAAACTGAAACGGCTCTATGGCTGCTGGCTCCGCCCACCTCAGCTTCCCAACATGGCGGTGATACGTTTACCGTCAGCTCTGGGAACCTTCGTGGGTCTATGCTTCTATCAAAGCAGCGTGTAGCCCAGAAACCTTTTTTTTTGTTTTGTACTAGCAAAGGCTAAATCCACCATGCAGCTTAATGTGCCATTTGCAGATGCCTCATTCCCGCCATACTGCAGGTGGAGCGCACACGCCAGGAACCTGCCATAGTGACTCAAACACGCAGGCTGCCGCTAACTTGAGAGAGACAACTAGGAACTGTTTTTAGGTCCGTTTTAGTATCTTTTTTCTCAGGTTTTAGGTGGAAACTCTTGCCAACACGTTGGGCGCCATTTGTAGCTAGAGTTTTCCTACCGTGCCCACAGTCAGGACAAATCTCTGTCACCTGCCAGTCCCACAGCCGCTCAGACCCAACCAAGTAAACACAGAGACTTATATTGTTTAAACTGTTTGGCTAATGGCTCAGGCTTCTAGCTATCTAGTTCTTACATCTTAAATTAATCCATTTCTATAAATCTATACCTTGCCACATGGCTTGTGGCTTACCGGCGTCTTCACATGCTGTTTGTCATGGTGGCGGCTGGCAGTGTCTCCTCAGCCTTCCACTTCCCAGAATTCTCTCCTCCTTGTCCCGCCTATACTTCTTCCTGCCTGACCACTGGCCAATCAGTGTTTTATTTATTGACCAATGAGCAACATGTTTGTCATACAGACCATCCCACAGCATCTGATATCTGTGCTGAAAGATGAATGGAACAGGTTAATGTTGTAAAAATTCCATTTTAAAATTTATTTAATGCTGAGAATTTTACATATTAATATATTGTACTTTGATCATACCCACCACCCAACTCTTCTTGTACTCCTCTCAGAGATCCTTAGTTATGTACCACTCCAAAATTTGTGTTCTTAAAAAATTGCAATAAACACTGTCCTTATGTTCATGATCATAGGGCCAGCCATCCACTTGACCAGAGACAACCTGACACAGTCCTCTCTCCTGGACAGAACTGACTCACTTTCTTCCACAGAACTCAACTGTCAGTAGTTCCTCAATTCAGGTTGGTAGTTCAGAACCCCTTTCCGCTATATCTCTACTGTAACATTTATTGGCTTGTTATAAGACCAACAACCAGTCATATCCAGAATACAGTACAAAAAAATATATTAGTTTTCCTTTTTAATTAAAATTTTCTAAACAAAGGTCTTAATTGAGTCTAGTATATTCAACATGTGCACAAAATGAATGATGATCTAACCCAGCACTCTTTTTTTTCTTTTGTTTTGGTCTTTCATGTCAAGATTTCTCTTTGTAGCCTTTTTTTTTTTTTTTTTTTTTTTTGGAACTCATCTGTAGACCAGGCTGGCCTCAAAGTCAGAGAGATCCACCTGCCTCTGCCTCCTGGGATTAAAGTGATGTGCCACTAGATCTGACCACTATTAATGATGTATTCTATTTTCTTTTATTTGTGGACAATTGTTATTTTATTCTTCATTATGTTTGAATTATGTCTTCTATATTTAGAATATATTCTTTATCTATTAATATGTTAATGAATATCATATAATATAGCTCTCAGAAATAATATATGTATATTTATATATATATATACACATATGCCTGTATGTGTCTATTGTATGAGATTTTCATTTACTTTAGAAATATATCCAGAAGTGAAATATCTAGGTCATGTATTTTATATATAATTAGATTTCTAAAGGAACTTTAAAATGGGTCTCAATAATAGTTATACTAATTGACATTCTCAACAATAGTGTGTGACACAGATTTCTTTCTTCTCATCCTGGCTGACATACTATTTTTCTAATAATTGTCATTCCAATTAGGATGAAATATCTCACTGAAGTTTTTTGACTCATCTTTCCAAAGGTTAATGATATTAAGATTTTATTTCATATATTAATTGGCCTTTTTGTCTTGCTTTTTTTTGAGAAGTGTCTATTCAAATTGCTTATCTTTTTCTTATAAAAAGTAGATTGCAAGGCATTTTTTATATTGGTAAACATTTTAAGTTATTTATGACTTCTGGATATTGATTATCTGTCAGATGTCTAGGTGGCTCATAAATTTAACCATTTGGCAGGTGGTGTGTATGTCATTGATTAATTCTTTGATGCTTAGGGAACTCAGTGTGATGCAGTCTACTTTTTGTTTTGTTTTGTTTTGTTTTTTAATTCTGTCTGACATGCTTTTGGTGTCATGTTCAACTCATTCCCTTCCTTAAAGTATTAAAATATTCTGCATATTCTTCAAGTAGTTTTGTTCTTTCTGGTCTTAATGTGTAGTTCTTGATGCATTCTGAGCTGTATTTTTAACAGGATGAGAGCTATGGTTCAAATGTCACTTTTCTACTTATGGACATCACATTTTCTGAGCTCCAGTCATGGAAGAAGATATTCTTTGTGTACAGCAAGGTGTTTGGTCCTTAACTGCAGGTTTTGTCATTCCTGCAAATAAATATCTGATGAGAAACACAACAATGGAAGAAAGTTTTGTTTAGGGATGCAGTTTGAGATGATTAAGTTCATCATGGAAGGAATCACGTTATGGTGGCAGTGATTTATTGTTATGATAACAGGATTGTGAAGATACTTTCTCAAAACTCAGTGGATCACTAAGCACAGACCAGACAAGGTTTAAGGTGTAGGCAGAGTTTTACTGTCCTGACTGCCTGCTGCCAAATAATCACTCAGAGGCTTAGTATAAATTATAAATGCTCAGCCAATAGCTCAGGCTTATTACTAACTAGCTCTTACAACTTAAACCAATTCTATTAATGTGCTGCTCTAAGGCTCGTGACTTAAACCTTTATCCCATTTTGTGTGTCTGAATCATTCTCCATCTGGCTGGAGATTCATTCCTTATCCTTTCATTCTCAATTTGGCTTTCTCACGGAACTTGATCCTCTTCAGCTATTGGCCAGTAAGCTTTTTTATTAAACCAGTCATAGCAACATGTATTTACACAGTGCACAGAAGAATTATTCCACAGCATCAAGATCAGAATGTAAAATATTAATACTACCCCCTTTTAGTGATCCATTTGGTAGTTAGATTATAATCTCCAAATAAAAACACCAGTTAAGGTCCAAAAATGAGAACATGCGATACTCTTAATATTGTGAGGAATAATTTTTTATTCAGATCATTAATTTCTTCCTTTGCCATTACATGTTCATAGCTATCTCATAACACAAAATCATTCACTCAACTTTAACAATTTTTAATGTCATTAGCATTCCCAATACTATTCAAGCATTCTAAGTAGAAAATCTCCTTTGGGACTTGTTGCTAGAGTTTTTCTGCCAGGCCCACAGTCAGGACAAATCTCTGCCACCCGCCAGTCCCACAGCCGCTCAAACCCAACCAAGTAAACACAGAGACTTATATTGTTTACAACTGTATGGCCGTGGCAGGCTTCTTGCTAACTGTCCTTATATCTTAAATTAATCCATTTCTATAAATCTATACCTTGCCACATGGCTTGTGGCTTACCAGCATCTTCACATGCTGTTTGTCATGGTGGCGGCTGGCAGTGTCTCCGGCTCAGCCTTCCACTTCCCAGAATTCTCTCCTCCTTGTTCTGCCTATACTTTTTCCTGCCTGACCACTGGCCAATCAGTGTTTTATTTATTGACCAATAAGCAACATGTTTGACATAGAGACCATCCCACAGCAGGGACTCAAGATAATCATTTAACTATGATCACCTATAATACTAAAAGGCATAGAGCATATTTCCAACATCGAATTGCACACGTATTATCTTTTTAAGATGGACAAATGGGAGGATAAGAGGAAACAATTGACCACAGCAAGAACCAAAGCCAGCAAGGAAAACATCAAATTCTGCTACTCCATGTCTTGCATGTGAGACTTTTCATATTTGCTCTAAAACACATCCTTCAGCTCTGGTGCCAATATCTTCTCTTTTAAGCTAGCTCCCATCAGAGTTTGCAGCTGTTTTCAGTAAACAGCCTTTGTTCCTGGAGTCTCCAAAATCGCTAAGTTTTATTGCAAATTCACATCATTAGCTTCATTTACAACCCATTCAGGAGCCCCGTGATTGTGCTACATGTTGTGTAGAATCACATATTTCCTAGAAATCAAATGCAAGCCTGTAGGGCTTCCTTTTCTCCGGAATCCTCCATACCTGATAAGCAAACACACGGATTTTGATACCAAGTTATCCTTCGTGTGTAGAATGGTGACTCTGCCCTCATAGCTGCAATGTCCTCTGTGTGCTACGTGACTACATTTGGGAAAATAAATCCGTAGGAAACAAATGCCCCTGCAGAATGCCCTCAACGTTCTCTTTGATCAGGTATTTCTTTCCAAATTAAAACTTTTTAAATGAATTTGCATTATTGTATCCCACAGCTTTCAATAAGTATCGTTTTGCTTTCCAGGTACTTTTTAATTTTCTCATTACAACATATGTGATTAATTCTTAATCACAAAACTCTATTGAAAATCTATGACTAATTTCCCTCACTTTTCTTGTTTTCAGTTATAATGAGATTCATGGTCTTTTCATTATTATACTCCACATTTTTCATATCTTTCTGCTACAGTTTCAGCTTCTCCTTCCTGTAAATTTTAGTAAATGCAGTGAAGAATAACAATGATACAGTTTAAATTTTTCATTGCCAGGGGAATTTCTCTACCCAACATTTTCATTCACTACTTTTTAATTCAGCCTCAAATTTTCAGGCTGCATGCACAATTCAGCTATATACTTTGCTAGGATGACGCATGGGTGATTAGGGACTCTTTCTCTTTTGGACTTCTTTTCTTCCTCAGGAAGTGCCATTTGGCTATCAGACATTAAAGCCACCCCAATGGTCAACTTGCTCTAGTAATGCACTTTTTCCTAATAATGGCACAACTCCCCACAGTATACTTAGCACTTGCTGACCAAGAGCCCAAACTGATGATCTTGTAGTATATATGTCAAATTCAAACAGTAACATATAATTTTATAATAGATAAGTTGGCTCATTATATGTTCATATTTCTGGGATTTCTGTTCTGTTACATCATTCTAAATGGCTCACTTTTTTGACACCATATTATTTTAGTTCCTATGTCTATTCAGTGTTTTAAACGTAAGTATTGTAAAAACTTAAGCATTGGTCTTTTCATTCAGTGTTAATGCTTTCTGTTTTCACATTAATCTTTAAAAAGTGTACATATGTCACTGTTATTTTTATTAGTGTTCATTAAATATATAAGTAACTTTGAATAGTTTTGACATGTTAATATTTCTTCTAAAATATGAAAATGTAAGGTCTTTCTAAGTATGTATAACATCATGTGCTTCAACTTTTCTAGGCATTTTGTAAGTTATTATGCACATATTTTACCTTCTTGCTTATATTTAGATGAATGAGTTCTGATAAAAATAATTTGTAATGGTCTCTTGTTTTTAATTCATAGTGTTCAAATGATTCTATAGTACCTAGAGAATAATGAAGCTAGACTCGATTTATATAAATCTACTGAAAATGATGCTTTAAACACTACATGGAACTATGCAACCACTAGAACATGGAGCCTAGCCTTCATTCTTCATGAACTTCTGAAGAGATTTGCCTTTGGGCTGGGGCCATTACTACAGTAATCACCTGCTGTTTCCTCCAGGTGAACTATATCTGGGCAGCTGTTCTTGTTTCCTAAAACACAGTAATTTATTTTTCTTACTCTTTTTCTCTACCAGTCTCTCCCCAGCTTTTGATATAGCAACAGTTCTTGAAAAGATCAATTCAAGTCCAACAACAAATGTCAGACTCTTGGAGATAATTTTTGCTTGTGGAAATAACTCATAAAGGAAAATACATGTAGGTATTGTGATTGACTACAATTCATCAAAGATGACAGAGGTCTAATTAGCACAACAATTTTCTGAAACTTATTGTTTTGTTATCACACTAAGATTTGAATAGACACCAATATATATGAAGACAATATTATTTTAAGTTAAAAAATATGTGAAGATATCAATGAAATGCAACGGATAGGCTTGAATTAGATTGTGGTTTTGAAAGGAGACACTATGTCATGTAAATGAAAATGAAAATAATATGATGTTCAGGTATATGATCTACAATATTAGTGACCTTTCAAATGACCACAAATTAAGTGACATTAAAAGATTTACCTAGGTCTTTGCTTGGTAACATTTTATGCTAAAATGCAGACTAGAGAATATTTTAAAATTAAAAAACTTTGATAAAAATAAATATAGATATCTTTGAAGACTTTTTATGCTATAATATGATTAATTATAACTACTTGAAATATAAATATTTAATCAAAATTTATTGATGCAAATTCTGTTCAAATTCTTATTGACAGAGTAACTATGAATACATGCTCTCACCTCCTTTGCTTCAGTATCCATAACAAAAGTTCAGAATGAGACATGTCTAATCATGATGAATTTAAATTAAAATGAGTGGTATAAAATATGTGGAGTAATGAATTGGATTCAGGAAATATGATATGGAGGTGCTATGTGTTACTATAAGGGTAGCTTGAACAAATAATGTTTGTTTTGCCACATCTTCCATGACTTACCTGTTTGCTGGCATGTTGTTACTTGGGGAGCAGGCTGGCATCTTGGATTTCCAGCCTGGATACTGGCCAATCAGTGTTTTATTAAACCAATGTACAAGAGCATTATCCCACAACATTTACCCCTTTTTGTTTAATTAAAAAGGAAGCTTTTAACTTTAACACTTTAACATAGTAAAATTATATATGACACAGTTATCAAGCAACAATTACAGTTATAATATCTAGTCTATGTGTATTTGACAAAATTAAAGAAAATATTCTATCTATCCTGTATTTGTGGGTCTAAGGTTTCATATCTACCTTATCTCTTATCATAACCAAGGAAAATTATAATAACTATCTAGTCTTCAACTACATCAATGACCCCAGAAGGATATAATATTATCTACGTACACAAGAAGTGCATTGTAAGAATCTTACAAAAATCTAGAATGGCAGAGACAGCTGGCTGCCTGGACAGTCACCCAAAGTTCCTCTGTAATGTTGGGGCATCTATCTTCAACCCATAGGTCTAGAGTCTCTGAGTCATTTTTCTGGTATCCTGTAGAATGTCTGGCAGTTTCCTCTGTGAAGCAGGAACCTGATGGACCATTTTGCCTTGTTTTGAAAAATTCAGTGGTCATTTTCCTGTCAGTTATATATGTTTAGTTTATATGACATTTTGTCAATCAGTCCAGGCAAGAACAGTTTCTTGCCCAAATGACTATTTTTGCCAAAAAGAAGATAAACTCCATAAGGAGTGTCTTCGATGCCCATCTTCCTCTTTGAAGTAAATTGGTGCTGTCAAGAGCAGACACGTCTCACTGTCCAGAAAGTCTAAGTTTTTAAAACATTTTAAATGCCATATTCTGTATGTTTTTGAAGTGTTTGAAGATTACCTACCTAATTGAATTATATCTATGTATACCTAGAAAACTTAACGTGACTATAAGTTTGACTATCATAGAAGACCAATTATTAATCTGTATTTCTTAATTACCATTACAATTTAAATGAGTTACATGAACATAATACCTTAAAAGAGCCGGGCATTGGTGGTGCACGCCTTTAATCCCAGCACTCGGGAGGCAGAGCCAGGCGGATCTCTGTGAGTTTGAGTCCAGCCTGGGCTACCAAGTGAGCTCCAGTAAAGGCGCAAAGCTACACAGAGAAACCCTGTCTCGAAAAACCAAAAAAAAAAAAAGTACCTTAAAAGAGAATAGAAATATATATACTGCAGTGTGATGCTGTTCTGTATGCTGTGAATGTATGTTACTCTGATTGGTTGGTAAATAAAATGCTGATTTAATTGGCCAGTAGCCAGGCAGGAAGTATAGGCTGGATAAGCAGACAAGGAAAATTCTGGGAAGAGGAAGGCTTTGTCAAGAGTCACCAGCCAGACACAGAGGAAGCAGGATGACAAGGCAGAACTGAGAAAAGGTACCAAGCTACGTGGCTAAACATAAATAAGAATTTGGGTTAATTTAAGTCTAAGAGCTAGTCAGTAATAAGCCTGAGCTAATGACCAAGCAGTTAAAATTAATATAAGCCTCTGTGTGTTTACTTGGGGGATGGGAGTGGGAGAGATTTGTCCCGACTTCCGGCTGTCCAGGACATAGAAAAACTTCCAACTACAATATACAGTATAACAAAATTAACTTTAAATTTATATCAATAAAATCATAGCAATGTAAAACATTTTAAACAAGTTGTTACTTTTTATCTTATCATATCTATATCCCCTTTTCTTCTATCAAAAAAGATTGCATTTATAATCAACCCCCTTTAAATAAAAATAAGCATTTATAAACAATATTTTGTGAATTTGTCTGTAGCTTCTCATACTACTTCCTGCTGAATGAGGGTGCTGGCAATCTTATGGGGATTCTGAGAAAATTAAGAATTATTGTCAAGTCTTGACTGGAGTAGTCTGTGAAGCTGTATTCTCTGAGCCAGTTGGCTTGAATCTGTTCTGGATGTTGGATCATCTGAGCCACAGTGTCATTGGAGACCTTTTAGGGGGCCTTGATCAAACATGATGTAACTTAACCTGAAACAAATTCATAGCCTATTGCTTCCTGTGGAAACAAAAGCAGAGTCTCCTTTCCAAGCAACATATTCTTAGACCCAAATTTTGAAATCAAGATACCTTTAAAATATACATAGTGGTTTAACTAAGCAGCCTTTACAATCAAATGTCTTTTTGCAGTTAAAATTCCCAAAGACAGTATAATCCAGGCTTTCTAATTTCCATCTTTATGTGGCTTATTTTAAATTAATTTTACTGTCTCTTTAAAGATTTTATTTTTCTTCAACTGTTTCTTTATATAACTGTCTATCCTCCTTTTCCTCTCTCTCCCAAGCCTACATACATTTTTACAGACATTGTAAACTGTTTAGGGTTTATACCATATGAATCTGTCTTATTGTGAATCTATTTCTTTAAACTGCAGCATGACTAGGACAGAAAGGGCAGCTTTGGCTGTTGACTCCACCCACCTCCCAACGTGGCTGAGGTTATTCACTGCCCGCTCTGGGAGCCATGTTCTCTGCTGATTCTGGGAAGCAGTGGGTGCATGTATGCCTCCATCCACCAGTGTGTAGCCCAGAAACCTCTTCTTCTTCTTCTTCTTCTTCTTCTTCTTCTTCTTCTTCTTCTTCTTCTTCTTCTTCTTCTTCTTCTTTTTCTTCTTCTTCTTCTTCTTCTTCTTCTTCTTCTTCTTCTTCTTCTTCTTTTTCTTCTTCTTCTTCTTTTTCTTCTTCTTCTTCTTCTTCTTCTTCTTTTTCTTTATTTTTTTTCTTCTATACTAGCAAAAGCTAAATCCACCACACAGTGCACTGCACAGCTTGGAGACACCACTACGTACTGTGGCAGGAATCTGCCATGCTGCACTCAAGCCCACATGCTGTGAACCCGCCATACTGTACCTCAAGTCCTCATGCCAAGGCGTCTCTGTACCTTGATGTCTCTATATCTCGGCCCGAATGAGACAAGAAGTAGAAAGCTGTTCTTAGCTCAATTTTAGAATTTCTTTTTAAGTTCTCTCAAGTTTTAGGTGGAAAGTCTCGCTACCACATCTGGGTGTCATTTATAGTCAGTAGGTTTCCCTGGTCCCACCTGGCCTGTGGTCCCACAACCGCTTATAAAATAATTACTCAGAGGCTTATATTAATTACCAATTGCATGGCCTATGGCAGGATTCTTGCTAGCTAGCTCTTATAACTTTTAAGTTATAAATTAACCCATTTCACCAGGCGGTGGTGGCACACGCCTTTAATCCCAGCACTTGGGAGGCAGAGGCAGGCAGATCTCTGTGAGTTCGAGGCCAGCCTGGTCTACAGAGTAAGATCCAGGAAAGGCGCAAAGCTACACAGAGAAACCCTGTCTCGAAAAAAAAACAAAAAAAACAACAAAAATAAAATTAATTAATTAATTAATTAACCCATTTCTATTAATCTGTGCTTTGCCACCTGTTCCATGGCTTACCTGTCTGCTGGCATGTTGTTGCGTGGAGGGCAGGCTGGCATCTCTCTTGCTTCCACTTTCTTCTTCCTGACTCTTGCCTGGATTTCCTGCCTGGCTACTAGCTAATCAGTGTTTTATTAAACCAGGGTGCAAGCGCATTATCCCACAGCAGCCATCAAAGAGTCCAATGATGGCATACATATTACAGAAACAGAGTCATCACATACTGCTGCAAAGACATGAGAGCATGTGTGAAATGATGTAGAAGACGAGCTTGCTGTTAAGGACACCCTAACAGTATGGATGTGAGTTCTGACTATGTCATCTGTAATGACTGAAACATATTAATAGAATTATTTAAAGTGTGTTATTAAATATTTTGATGAAAGTAGTTACTAGATGATAGGATTAATGTACAAAGTATCATAAAGCTGTATTATGTGTAGCTCAAAGCAGTAATGGCTTTTAAATTAAAGCTGAGAAACAGTGGCCTTAAAGTGTGATAGGAGAACCATACCCTGTCAGAGTCACACAGTGACAAAATTCTGAATGATAGTTTACATGGAGTAAAAGTTTGTCTTAGTGTGTGAACAAAGGTTCTAATGATATAAGCTTGTAAATATTTTGACAAGTTTTTTTTTTTTTTTTTTTGGTTTTTTGAGACAGGGTTTCTCTGTGTAGCTTTGTGTCTTTCCTGGAACTTACTTGGTAGCCCAGGCCGGCCTCGAACTCACAGAGATCCACCTGCCTCTGCCTCCCGAGTGCTGGGATTAAAGGCGTGCGCCCCCACTGCCTGGCGACAATATTTTCTTATATACATGGAAATATTGGGAAGGGAGGACAAGATTCAGGGAAGAATTTAGATAAATGAAAACAGACATATTTTTGCTTTGGTTATAATTGTATTGTGTAACAGAGTAATTTTAATTTAACCATGGTTATTAAAGTTTTTTAAATTTTTAGGAGAGCTTTTGAGCTTTTGCTCCTCCCTCAGTTGATTATAATAGACAGAGAGTGTGGAATTTTCTATGATTTCAGGGTAGTATGTGTTGCTGTCTTTTTCTTAGCTCTTCATTTATTGGTGGGACCTCTTGAAATTTCTCCTGTTCATGCTGGAATATCAACTACAGAGATACACAACTACTTAAAACACAGGGATCAAGTGACAGTAGGATATCCAATAATAATTTGTACAGTGTATATTTAATGAAATCCCTACACCTAGCATCTTGACAGAGGGAATGATTATAAGATCCTGAAGAACAAGAAGCCTACTGTAAGATAGCATCTTCTCGATATGTCAAATAAAACTACACCCATGAAATATCAACAACATAGTTGCCTAAAATATATTTTGCACATTTTGAATTTGAGAAATTATAAGATATTAGGGGATCAAATATGCCATAATCCTAGAGAAATATGTTAGTGTGATAAGCTAACTGAAAATGTGACCTGCAGTGGAGTTAACAGTTATTTACTCATAATCCCTTAGTCACTTTCTTTTACCCAACTCTTTATGCACAGGTAAGCATGTAATTCTTTCTTCCTGTGATTTTTTTAATTAATATTAACATCTGATTATACTTGGATGAAAGAACACTGGATGTATACTGGTTACTAGAAAGTTTACCTAGCATGCACAAATATTGGTATGGATACCGAGTAACAGCATGAGGTGTCTGTGTGACTGTAATCTTAGTACTCAAGAGGTAGAGGAAAGAGATCAATCTCACCAATATCAGGAATATAAGGTCCTGACCCCCCAGTCGCAAAGAGAAATGAAAATGGTTGAAGTAAAAATGATTCATGACCTTTCATTCACTTGATGTGACCAATAAGTCATTAATGTTACTAACTGTTCCAAACTCTTGTGGCTAGTAGTTCCAGGTGACAGTGTAAAGTAAATTCATTGGGACAATTAGGAAGGGATCATAAAGTTTTGCTTTTGAATGAAAATAGATTATCTTGAATTATTAACAAAATACTGTTTTGATACTATTAGGAAGGTTTTTAAAAGGGGATGCAAGTCAACTGAAGAGGTATATATTAAACATAAAGAGCCATTTCCTATTACTTTCTAATAACTATAATGTGTCATTTTGTTACTGTTATACCTTGCTTTACATTAGCTTTAAGTAAGAAATAAAATTTCCAGAAGTTCCATGTAAAACTGACTTCCAGTAAGTCTGCTTCTTTCCTGTCATAACCTAGTAATTTATAGGAAATACCAGTCACACTCAGTCATTAATTTTGTCTCAAATAAAGATCATCAAAAATCATTATTCTTTCCATATAAAGTGAACTTTGAGTCAGTAATTTGAGTGACAAACCTGAAACATGACTGCTATATTCTGGGAACAAATTTTAATCTTATTTAAAAATTATCTCATTTAAGTAGAAATGAATTAAATAATCTAAGGTACCCACTTCCATCATAGGAAGTAGATCTCCATTACAAACATAATAGAGAGTAATTGAGAGTACTGTTCTCTTGGGGCATTCTTTTAATGTCCAAAATTTCTATTGATGATACTGTTCCTTGAAGGTAAAATACAAAATTGTATTGTTTACTTGAGACATCTACTAATGTCATAAATTCTCTTTATTATATATACAGATAAAAACAATGTTCCATGTTAACATGGACATAATGATAAATTATAGTATATTTTGCTTCCGTTTGTTTTTATATTTCAAACCACTTACTTGTTCTTTTCAACCCATAGAAAATAATCCCTACTGCTTCTACTTGGTTTTCTATTTAGTATATGGAAAATCATAGGGGAAATGATTCAGCTCAAAATTATCAGAAGATATGAACAGATTAAAGAGCACAGATATTTTCACCAAATTATGATAGTGTAAATGGATTTCAAGGTAGGCTATAAATAATAAGCAAATACAGCATCAGTTTGAAGCTCGATCAATGAAGTAAACAATGAATTACCAATTTCAAAAACCTTGTTGAATGTAAGTGCAATGAAACCGAAATGTAAAATGGTGAATAAAACCAGTTCCGTGTCAGAGGGAACACTAAAATTTTTCTGAAAATGGGAATTTATAAAATGTTGTAAAATAATATGTACTTCCCACTTTTGAAATTAATAGCCTATAAATATTTGAATTTTTAATAAGTATATTGTTTTAGGTTAAGCTCACTTTGAAAGACTCTATTAAACATCTCAGGGAAGGGACCCTGAGTGTTATTAAACAGCAACAAAAAAAAAATAGTTCATCTAAATTGAGTAATATTTTTTTTTCTTAAACCAGTATCTAGTACTGGTGGATGGAGAGAATTGACATCCACAGGCCATCCTCTGACTTCCATAAAAGACACACAGATATATACACAAGTACACATGTGCACATACACACATTCACACACACACATGCACACACACGTGCACACACACACACACAAACACACACTAATAAATGTATTTTTTCCCAAAATGTTCCACATTAAAATCAAAATCTTACATAGCTTGTGAATATAAGTATGAAAATCATGCTAGTGTTTTTGTATAGTCATTAATTTTTTTTTAGATTTTTCAAATGAGTACGTGTGATGTTTAAATAAAATGTAGTATTTTATGGGAAAGACTATCTCACTGAAAAAATAACCAGCTCTTCAACAGACACTTCTCAAAATCAAGACATGAGCTCTTGATTTTGAGAAGAATTCAAAAATTATTTGATACAGTAAGCAACATTAGAAATGCTTATTAAAATGCATCATTTTATAATGTATATGACACTGGAGTCAGTTTCTCATTAAATGAAAACATCACTCTTAAATTAAAAAGTAAATCAAAATAAATGTATAATTTCAAGTAAATTAAAATTGGTTAACCCAAAGCATTTTAGGATTTTTATTCAAAAATGACTTTACCTATTGTTTCTTACTGTAGAAGACACAAATCATGAATATTGTCTTAGAATAGCTAACCTAAGAAATATGTACTTAATTTCTAGAGATTATGCACTCAGAACTCAGGAGTAAATTGAATTTAACTGTGTACATGGAGCTAATAACATATAGAAGACAGATACGAACCCTATGTCTAGACAGCCTTATCTATTACTTTAAGATCATACTGTGAAGTAGAAATAAGAATGTTAGTACATTTCATGAACATAACCAAAGAAACTGAGATGACAATATATTTATTATGAGAATGTGATTTTGATAAACCATCTTTGAAAAATAATTTATTGTTGTTTTTGTAGTAAATGGTATAAGACATTTCTATAGTGAAAAAATGTCCTGCATCTGACCCCCACAACTTAGAAAATGATTAAATAACTAAGTAAATGAGCAAACACATAAAGCCCACACATTTTTTTCATTCTCCAAACACATCTTTTCTCAAGACGTTTGCATCTAAGATAAGTAAAATTAAACACAGACCAATACCAACACATGCAATTTAACTGAGAACGGATATGTAGGTCTTTGCAATTATCATGCTCTTTAAAGTAGGCTAAAAAAATAGTTTGTCATTACTGTATTTATCTTTCCTTACTATATGCTTTAACATGACACACATTTAAATGTTATATATTAAAGTGAAATTTAGATGTAATATATGTTAAAGACAAAAATACTTAAAGGCAATTCATAATTCATATTTCAATTCTTGAAAGTAGAAAAAACATTTATAATTGACTTGCACAAAAATCAACAGTAACATAAAATACTATGAAATTATTTTCCCCACAGTAAAAGAACATTTGTGGAATACATTAAAAATATTGTTGCATATTTACCTAATGAGAAAGTAAGAAAAAAATGGAAAAAAATCCAAAATTCTATCAAAATACATATTTTTTTTAAAAAATGGACTACTGTTTTTCTTTTTTTAAAACAAGAATAATTAATAGGCTTGTGTAGTTCTGCAATGGAAGATGTAAAGATTTATCCTAAAGGAAATAGTTAATCCTTAGTCAATGAAATTTCAGTATATCCAACATTTTAGTGCTCATCAACTAGGAGCTTATAAATGTCAGGATTTCTTAATCCATTATTTACTTGGCCTGTTGCAGGAGATTTGTTTTAGGTTTAGTCCCATGTCATTAAGTGACTGCCAGCAGGTCTTTATCTAGAATAGGTTTCCAATATATTTGATTGACTTTAGATTTACTCTGAATAGAGCTTAGGTGATAACTCATTTTGCTTATTATCTCCTAAAGCTATATTTATTTACCTTAAGTGTTTCAAAGCATCATATCATGTACAATGAAAAAAGGACAGATACATAGCTTTTTGTATAAAAATGCAATAAATGTCACTATTTTATTGTTATTCTTTGGCGAACCATTTAAAATCAATTTAAAGTATAGAAATGTGACAACCACTTTAAATAAAACAAAACCTTAAATTACAGATGTTTTTTACAATAAACGGCTATATGGTAAATCAATATGTATTATTATGTTTACTCATAGGTGTTATATGTACTTGAATTTCATAATAAAATATTGAACATCTAGAGACTTGATACCATATAGAATATAATATATTACACATTTAATATTCATTAAAATATATGGAATAAATATGAAGTGATTTGTCAAATATACAGCTTAGATCATTACATATTTTAAAGCGCCTTACTTCTTGGAATTTTCAGTTTAGATTTTGACATTTTTAATAACTAAATTTCCCCAAAGTAGCACCATTAGAATGACTAGTCTTATAACTAATAGTTGCATTTAAGTTTCATGACAGCCCCCACTATTTCTTAATTTAACAATTTATTTAAATATTATACACTTCTTACTGGATGTACAAAAAGTACTTATGAATATTGTTCTTGAATATGCCCTGGAATCCAGAGAGCAAAATAATCTTTCTCATGATTGTCTACTTATTGGTAGCATTTCTCCAAATTTCTAGAAAATTAAATAAGAAAAGTGGATAAAAGTGTAAAGTCCTTCTAAGAGTAGGTGAGTTAAAGAACACTGGCGTATTCATGATCATTGAATTGTAATAATCCTCCGTGATCTGCAAGACATCATTCGATTTTTCTTCAAACTCCCTCTTACTACTTGAATATAATTTTACACTTATCAAATTTACCAAAGAGTCTCTACATTATCATGTCCATCAGACATACAAGTAAGTCATTTATATGATCTTATAGTCCAAGTACATATCATATTTGTTAACTCTAGAATAATATGAAAATTGACTCACATTTGAGCGACATTTCTTGTATTGTTACTATGTAAACCACAAAGAGTGATAGTGAGAGAGGATGAAAAAAAGTAATAAAAGGAAAAACTGGAGTAAGAATGATAAGTGGAAGAAAAGACTGAAAATGTGGAAAAGGAAGTTTACAGTGATTTTTAATATTCTATTACAAACTATTTTTTGTAAGCCTTATACTAATATGTTTAATAATTGGTCAAAATTCATCAACTTTTTAATAAATGGATTGTAATATTGTTGGTGACTATGAATTCTACAGATGTGAAGAGACACCACAACCAAGGCAACTCCTATAAATGAGAGCATTTAAATGGGGGCTGCTTGCAGTTTCAGAGGGTTATTCCATGCTTATCATGGCAAGAAGGAGGCAGACATGACTCTATAGAGTAGTTCAAAGCTTTACATCAGGTTCCACAGGCAACAATCTAAGGAGAGAGAGACTTGGCCTTGTTTGGGCTTTTGAAAACTCCAAGTTCACCCCCAAGTGGTATACCTCCCACACCGCCTCACCTCCTAATTCTGATCAAACAGTTCCACTTACTGGGGGCCAAGCATTCAAAATATGGACCGACGGGGGTGTTCTCATTGAATCACAACAGTGACTTATAAGTAATGAATCAGCAATATTAATTACAAATTTGAACCCGAGGCTAGTGAAATGTTTCTGACCTAGATATATGTGCAGTGACATATGTTTTTTAGAGGTGTGGCCTTCCAGTTGTTGTAGTTAGAATGATAAATTATACTCTCTGAATTTAAGAATTTGCAGAGCTTAAGGAATCTGAGTGAAATATGATTCTCTTGTCATTTAAAACACATTGTAGGTTGCATGTTCTTTGAGGATAGGGAGACTGAATGACAATGACTGTATGTGGTTTGGTAACTCTGAGGATCTTGAAAACAAGTGAAATTTGTGACAGAAAATATAGTCTTACGGAGAGTGATTCCTGGAGAGCATCACATGAATGATCTCTATAATGAAAATAAAGAATGACACATTGGAGGAGTGTGGAGAAAGGCACTGAATTTTAACACAAAGTAATAGCAGTTTATAAAAGACTGGGAAGATGAGCACAGGGAAGTTTATAAATGGCTGCCCATACATATGGCACTCTTAAAGTATCTGTACTCTTTCCTGAGGATAATGGAAGCTCTCAAATACAATTAGGTAGACAAATGGAATGGAAATATTTGCATTTTAGAACCATTTTTATGTCTTACTAAGAAATATAGATTGTGGGAGAGAGGAAAAGCAGTAGCTAGAAGAGATTGCAATGGATGTGGGACTCTAATTGATTAATGGTAATGATGCTACAAATGAAGAAATGGCAAGTGCTACTTAGACAAGTCATGCATTTAACAGAATTAGGAGATAATGCCAAGGGAGTTTGATAACGTATGCAACTTTATATAGTGATAGAGTTTTTTCTGTTTGGGAGGATTCATACAACAATTCATGTAAGTATAGATTAATCAAGCACTCATTAAGAACAAGAGGAACGTCAGTCTGTCTCTTCAACCCATTCTTCTTTTCTGTCCTCTTTTTTTCATTCAGTTTTCCTCCCTGTGAATAGTATTTTAAATGCACCTAGAGTAAGTTAAAGGTTTTTTTCCAAAAACTTCTCAAACATCTTTCTTGAGAGAGCAATGTAGATTTGTGGCTTTCAAGTAAGATAAACATTTTTATAGAGAGGAACAAAATATATGGATAACAATATCACTTAAAGTAATTAGAGAAAAAAAGGTTTTAGGGTTTAAGTGAAAAAATCAACAAAGTATAAAAGAGAATAAGAAGATTGCAGCATATTCAAGTTAAAAGCAGAAGAAACATACAGATATCTAGTGAAGAAGAGTGGCAATAATGTGTCCTTGGGCAGTAAAAATAAGAACAAGATGATAAATATACATTAGATTAGAAAATTTCTAAGAGGGTTTTTATCTTCTGTATTTATGCAATGATGAGTTTATCAACATCACACATAATAATCTGATTACACTAACACTGGGAGATAACTTGGGAGAAATTAATTTTAAAATTTGTTGTAAATTCTGTTTATATGGAGCTTGCATAAGCAAGCAAGAAATAAATAATAGGAAATAGAATTATTATGAAGCTCTTTGCTAAAGTAAAAGACAGAAAATCAAATGTGCAAATAGAGCAGAAACTTTGAATTTATAAATGGAAAAGGTACTTAATATAGCAAAATAGATCCTTTAAAAAAGCATATTCAGGGTACAGAAAGTCTTAGACTCAAACAATATAATGAGCCAATTCCCCATGTATCTCTTGCATAAGCATGACCATGAATCCTTCTTTAAAACATGATTGAAACTACACAGAGAACCACTGGTCTTATGAAACACCATAGTTTGTAAGCTAATTAGAATATAACATTAAAATGGAGTTTCAGCAGAGGTACCTCACAAGAGTAAACAATGCTCTTCCTTGAAGACATAGGTTATTAAATGAAAATTACACTGCCAATCTGAAGCAACCTCCCTTTAAGCCATTTCTCAGTGACTCCCCCACCACCAGAGATATATACAAACTATTTCTTCAATTGCTCTTGGTATCCTACAAATACTAGATGGTTAGACCCTATTGTTGAAGTCATGACACACTTTGCTTGCAGGATACAAAGAATTCAACCTTAACTGACCAAGGAATACTTTATTGACTAGGCTTGAAAGTACTTTGTCGACTTTTGGGGGTAAACAGACATTGATGATGAGAACAAGCACTCAACCTGTGTATTACAAAACTGACCAAACCGTGAAGATGTTCACACTAGTCTGTTAATAAAAACATGACCAAAGGCCAAGGGTATAGCAATCATAAGCCTAAGGGAAAACATAGTGATGTCGTTTTGCAAAGTAGTCATGTTTTCAAATTCCCTGAAAACATTTATGTTTCTGTACATAGATGTGTGCTGCTTTTAACACACAAATAGCTAGTGTGTAATGCAGAGACTTATAACTGTACAAAATGCAGAGGATAAGTGACTACTCAGCCATAGATGGTGATACCTATAACAATCTTCTGCCATCTGAGACTCATGAAAAGTTGCAAAAGGTTAGGCAGAAAGAAAGTACAAGAGTGCAAATAGAAAGGAGTGCTATCAAATGTCCTTTGGACATAACATAGTTTTTACATAAATAACTCACATTAGCAATGACAACCTACAAGCATGGACAAGATGAAGTCACATACAAAACAAGCATGGGGGTAGGGAGCTTCTGTGACCCTATTCCTGGCTGAGGAGCTATTGACAATTGATTGCTGCTATGAAAGAGAGAATGATATTCTTCTGGAGGTGGGCTACTGGTGCATTACCCATGCTCCAGTATATGACCACACTTCTAAATGCATGGAAACCCAAACACTATTTGGTTTTCATGGATTATACAATAAAGGATTGGAGTGAAAGATTGAGGGTGGGTATGATCAAGAGATATTTATACATTAATGACCTTTTCACAGATTAAAGAAGAATACAGAAAGGATACTTCTACTTTTCAAGACAAAAGAAAGTGCAAAAAGTGAATAGTATTGCAGTTCAATTGTAAATGCTAAGAAAGTGCTCAAAGAATAGAAGAATCTCTAATTTGTTAGATTAAATAGCAATGCCATCTTGTAAACATGTAAAGTTGTGCTGTAGACTTGCAATATACAGAGTAGAGAAACATTTAGGTGTCTGTTTGAGATGCTATGTGAAAAAATTAAGTAATAAAGAGAGCTTTAATGGATCATTGAAACTGAATGTCCTCTGTAGTGTACAGTGTATACAATGGCTCCATACTGAGGAGTACCTTCTCACAGTTTTCAGAAGTCTTAGATTTTAAAACAAATCGATAAATAGCTGCAGTGGTTCAGTATTAGATTCATTTTTGTTGTATATAATAGTTCAACATATATCAATAAATGCAGAAAAAAAGAAAAAAAACATTTAAGGAAATAAATGAAATAAATGAGGGCATAGGCACATATTTGTATGAGATTAACAACTTAAGCCATGAGGTTGAAGAACTGCAAAAGTAACAAAATTGGACATTAGAAATAATAAAAATATGTAGTTTAGTATTAAGGATCTGGCACTTCTGTTTTGAAATGGAACATTTCCAAAAAATCTCATGTAAAAGTTAAGACTATAGGAACAAGGCTAGGGATGAAGTTGAGAGGTGGTTGTGCTAGTCCAACAGTAGTGTGGGATTTGTAACATAATAAAGCAAACAAAAATACCACAAGAGTGAATACTATGTCCTGGTGGCCATGTAAGAGGATCATCGGGGAGCACTTGAATTCAGGAGTATGGCCCACCCGAATGCAAGGAACTGATGCGTGAATAACAGATAGGCAAGGCTCTGAGGGGGCTTCAGTTCCAAAATGTCTCTTGCTACTAGTGTGCCTTTACGTGTTTGCCACTGCCATTTTTCTCTGGTATCTGCCATGGTGTGAATGGGTGTGGGGGGATTCCCCACTGCCTTTTTTGTAGTGTGATTATCTCATGGAAATATTCCTTTCAACTGGGCATTTATACATTTGGATTATTATGAAGGTGATTTCCTCTTAAGCTGTAGTGTTTAAAGTGTTACCCTTGCCCCTGATAAAGCAGAGATGGTAAAGGATAGAAAATAAGACCAAGGAAGTGTCACACAGCTAGGATATATGAGTTTCTCTTGAGGATTCTTATAGACCACGGTTTAGGTTAATGATTAAGCAAAACAATTGAGTCCCAGGAATTAGCTCAAGTTCTTTTTGATATTGGGAAATGTGTCCATGGGCTTTGGTGTGCATCGTACCTAAAACAAACCTTTAAGCAATTGACTTCACGTATGTAAAAACAAAGAATTAGATGGTTAGTTAAGATAATTGGGCAGGATTCTAAAATATAAAAAGTAAAACAAGTATCCTATTTTTCTGGCAATTATAAAAACTACTGCATATATAAATGGTTATGGCTGAAAGGTTCCTGACCTATGAGAAATCTAAAAGATAAATGCTTAATTGCATATGGATTATTGGAAATGATTTTTTCACCTGTAATATGTAAAATGTTTAATCATGTAAGGGATCTGGAAAACATTTTATTTTTTACTTGTGTTCATTGTAATCATTCACTTAAAAGTAGAATGTAACCACATTGTAATTTTTATACTGCTTGACAGAATAAGTAAATGAGCTGTAAGGCACAAAATAAAGACACAGTAGAAGGAAAACACCAGGCAAGATGTAGAAGGAAGACATCAAGAAAGACAAAGAAAGAAAACATCAGGGTAGAAGAACAGAACCACAAAGAATAGAGTAGAACAGGCAAGAGAAAGAATAATAAAAAAACAAAAGCTTTTATCCCTCAGAAAAGAAGTCTGTGTGTTCTTTCTCCCTAACTCTGTATCTTGTTCCAATCCTTTTGACCTGCAGAAGGCTGGACTCTCTGCAACTATGAAATGTAAATGGCCACTATCATTGATATTTTCATGCAAATGGCAGACTCATGTTATTAATAGTGTTATGCAATTGATGGCTGAGATGAATATAAAAGTTGTTTTTTGAGTAGTATATTAAGCAATTAACCGTGTACATTAGGTAGGAAACATTGGAATCCTAATTAATGCAAGACTGTATCATAGCTTTTGTAGACTAGAGAGATCTTTGATGTTGAGATGTGGACATGCAATCCACGTATGTGATTGCATCTGGAACATCAGAGAGCTAATATTAATACTTGTAATCAGATTGAAAATGAACACAGGAGGTGTCATGAAGAAGAAACAGTCATTAAAATATTTTGAATCACACCATTATTATAGTGGCTACTTCATGATGAGTTACTACATTATCTTGAAGTGAACATATACCAAATTAAGGCTGGAAGCATATTTCAGAAATTGCATTTAAGTTTTAAACAAGACCTTATTTATGTGCCCCAGTAAAGAATAAAGTTTTTAAAAATTTCATGGCTCTTAATTTAATCAAGTTTCATAACCCTTTGTTTCAATGAGAAAGTTACATTAACTTATTAAAAACAAACAAACAAACAAAAAACAAAAAAACACAAGCAAGCTTAGGTTAAAAGTACATGCTCTTGGAGCTAGAGAGTTAGTTCAGTGCTCAAGAGAACTTGCTGATCTTACAAAGGTCCTGGTTTCAGTATCCAGCACCTGCCTGGTAGGTAAACAATTATTTACTACTTCAATTCCGGAAGATCTGGTGCCCTCTGATGTCCTCTGCTGGCATCCAGGAGAACAGATACAAACCGTCATACCTTACATGCAGCCAAATACTCATATGACACACACACACACACAGACACACACATAAACACACACAGTGGCTATTGTAGAGAAGGCATTAAATTCATGATATAATGCAGACTAGTAAAACAATAAAAGATAATGTATGCATAAGATGTGTATCACAGGAATCAGATAAATAGAGACAAATCAATAATGTGAATAAAATTTTTGTTTAGTGGTCTCTTCTTGAAAAGGTAGACTCTCTGGAGTGAAAAAATTATTTCATTATGTGATATGGTTAAAACACAGGAACAATTCCTTTTTAAAATTAATTAATTAATTATCCCAACCTCTGTTTCCCTCTCTCCTCTCCTACCATTCCCTTCCTACCCCTCCTCCCAATTCACTCCTCCTCTGTTTCTGTTTAGAAAGGGCCTGGTCTCCCATGGGTATTAACACAGCATGACATATCAATTTGCAGTAGAGCTACGCTCTTCTCCTTGTTTTATGGCTGGGCAAGTGTAGATAAATTGCTAAATGGTCTTATTAAATTAAAAACACAGAGCCAGATATAGGGATAAAAACCTGAGAGGTTAGGGAAATAGGAAAAGCCACAAGCTAACCTCACTTCACCTACACCTCAGTCTCCAAAGAGAGCTACTTCCTATATCTCCACACCTATATGCCTTTCTGTTCTGTTTCCTCCTTGGCTCTCTAAGCCTAGCTACATCACTTCCTCTTCCTGCCCAGCTCTGTCACTTCCCGTCTGTCTGTACAGACCTCCAGACCTCTATGGTTAGTGCTGGGATTAAAGGCATGTGTCACCACACTTGGCTCTGTTCCCTAGTGTGGCCTTGAACTCACAGAGATCAAGACAGATCCCTGACTCCCAAGTGATAGGATTAAAGTCGTGTGCTACCATTGCCTGACTTCTATGTTTACTGGGGTGGCTTTTTCCTCTGATCCTCAGGTAAATTTTATTGGGGGACACAGTATATTAGGGGATACAATACATCAACACAGGCAAGACATCCAGTATAGGAATAAGTTCCCAAATGCCAGCCAAAGAGTTAGGGATAGTCTCTCCTATGACTGTTAGGAATCCCAATAGAAGACCAAATCACACAACTGTCATATACAGTTGTATATGTAGAGGGCCTAGGTCAGTCCCATGCAGGCTATCTGGTTGTCAGGTCAGACTCTTTGAGCTGATATGTGTAGCATGAATCTAAAGAGTCTTATTAATAAAAACAAACCTGGAACCAAGACTGGGGTGAACTCGAAGATCAGAGAGACAGAACTGGCCACAGCTAACCTCACCTGGCCAACTTCTCCGCTGATCTTGTTTCCTCAGACTGGAAGCTCCTCTGTCCTCATTCCAATGGCTCTCAGCTGAACTGATGCTCGAAAGCCTAAGGGCTTAACCAGCCAAATGCTTCTAGTTTCTGGTCCTCATGCCTTATATATCTTTCTGCCTTCTACCATCACTCCCTGGGATTAAAGGCTCGATTTCTGGGATTAAAGGCGTGAGTCACCATGCTTGGCTATATCCTTGAACAGATGGATTTCTGTGTCTGGAATGCTAGGATTAAAGGCCTGTGCTACCACTGCCTAACTAAGTATCTAGTGACTTTTCTGTTCTCTGACCCCAGATAAGTTTATTAGGGTACATAATATTTTGGGGAACACAATACCACCACAGATATGAAAGCCCATGTAAGTTGTTTCTGTGGGATTTTTGTGATGTCCTTTACCCTCGGCTCATACAATCTTTCCTCCTCTTATAGCCAAGCAAGAATTTCAGTGGGAGACCTGGTGCCCTCTTCTGGACTGCAGGGACACATGTAGGCAGAACACTGTATAAACAAATCAATCTTTGCCAGGTGGTGGTGGTGGTGATGGTGGTGGCGCACGCCTTTAATCCCAGCACTTGGGAGGGAGAGGCAGATGGATCTCTGTGAGTTTGAGGCCAGCCTGGTCTACAAAGCGAGTTCCAGGAAAGGCGCAAAGCAGAAAAAGACTTCTAGTGGAGGGATTGGGACATCAACTCAGCCACATAACCTTTGACTTACAGTCTGTCCTGCCTATGGGATGTGTAGGGGGTAGGAGCTGTTCAGATATTATGGGAGTGGCCAACCAACCAATGCCTGGTTCAGATCCATACCCATGCCTCTAGATTAACCCTGTGCCGGAAACTGCCTGCATTGCCAGGACCTAGATGCTGGATGGCCTGGAGAACTAGGACAGAACCAAACACTATTGGAGATAAAAAATGTCATTGTGATGATGCCTAATGATATTCTGCTGTACTCATATATTGGTGACTACCTGAATTGTCATTATAGAGCCTTTATCCAGTAACTGATGGAAACGGATACAGAGACCAACACCTGAATATTAGACCAAGCTCAGGAAACACAGCAACAATTCTTACTGGGACTTGGTAATTTTTTTTCTTTTTTGTATGTAATTATTTATTTAATTTTGGTTTTTGAGACTTGGGCTCAGTCTCTATCATAGTCTGGTCTTAAACTCACTATGTAACCCAAGCTGTTTCGACACCTGAGCTGACATCTCTTCTCAATTTCTTGCCTAGACATATACTAACTCGCACAACTTAGTTTTGCAATTCTAAGACCATCATAATTATATACATGTACGTGTTCTTATAGTGCATAAATATGATAATCACATAGATACAACATTGTGTGTGAGTTACAATAAAACAAGATTTTGCTGGGCTCCTCAATATATGGGTCATGAACCTTTTGGGGGTTGAGTAACCCTTTCACAGGGGTCACACATCAGATACTTACATTATAATTCATAACAGTAACAAAATTACAATTATGAAGTAACAATAAAATAATTTTATGACTGACTGTCACCACAACATGAGGAACTCTATTAAAGGATTACAGTGTTAGGAAGGTTTAGATCCAGGGCTTCAAAGCAATCTTCAGGCTTGCCATAAAATCTATTTTGTAGGTTTGCTTTCTGGCAACATGCATCCAGAATAATAAATGCAGCTATATGATATTTAAATGTTTTCCAAACAATATTAGTCAAACTCTGGCTGTTCATAAATTCTATACCACACATTCTCATTATTTCATTTATCTTACAACTGTCTGTGAAAAAAGCACATATAAAGCCAAGGATAGATGCTAACCAGGAGCCCAGCAACTTAGGTTATTCTTTGCTAGGGCTAATGTGACCCTCCAACTGTTAGTGAATAAATATCAAAATGGACCATTACTTGGCATTCTGATGTGATATCTTTCCTATATGGGGAAGCTATTCACCATGTAGCAGAGGTTGGAATCATTCTCCCTTTTGAAAAAGCAAGTCATCTATTCTCACTGTAATTTAATAGTGGACTTAATACGGATTTTCTTTCATTCCCAAATGATTACATTATCATCACCAGAAAGCTCACAGAAATGTTATTTCCAGGATCAAGAAACACACCCCAGTGCTTTCCTTGAAGGAATATATTCCAGTGCAAGAGATACAAGGGACGCTTCTCTTCCTATGTGTTGCACCACTATAAAATCTAATACTGTAAGCAGTAATAATATATGACCTACTATAACCCTGAAATACTGTATATCTGATTATTTACAATATTTATAGCAAAGGAAGAATGCTGAGATTCAAGAATCAAACTAATCAATGGAACACTGTGCTCTATTCACTATTAAAATACAGTATCCCCGTGGAACCTTACTCTGAAATCATGGGATACAACAATTTAGGATGCATGCAGCCGAAGTGATGGTTGAGTGGGTAAGAATACTTGCTGAACAAGCATGAGGATCTGAGTTTGAAATCTAACACATGCAAAAGCCCATCTTGGCAGTGAGAACCTATAAACAGAGATTAGGTAGATGAAACAGACAGATCCTGGCAGGTTACTGGACAGCAAAGCTCACTGAAACAATGAGCTTGAAGAAGAGTGATGTTCAATAAGAGGGCCTTTCTCAAGAAAGTAAGGCACAGAGTGAAGGAGCAGGATATCTGACATTTTCTTTGGACTAATGTACCTATACACACATGTACATATACATGCATACAGCACATGAACTTTCATAATTTATAACATTCAAATGTTTATTAAGTTGTAATTCATTTTATGTCTTTTTTCAATTATAATTATATACATACATGTTTGTGTGTGGGCATGTGTTTACCCCCATTCAGACTGTCTTCTTATTACTAATATAAAAGTGTACTTTGATGATTAATTTTAAATGTTGAGTTTATAGGGTTAAGTATTACTCGGTGACTTGGTAATGTTTTTCTTTTTAAAAAACATTTTCTGATGTGTCTATGAGAGTCCTTCTGGAAGAGACTAACACTGAAATCTATGACATGAAATCAAGAGTGTGAGGAAAAAGCATTTGTCTCACTGGGTTAAATATCCACTTGGATGGGATCTGGCATATGGGACAGAGAATTAGCTTTCTATAAGGATGTACTGCACACAACACGCTGCTCACGATCCAGTGGAGTGGCCCCACACCATGTACCCATTGCAGCACTGAGAGGAATCAGGGAATTATTATTATTATTATTATTATTATTATTATTATTATTATTATTATTATTATTATTTTGGTTTATCGAGACAGGGTTTCCCTGTGTAGCTTTGCACCTTTCCTGGAACTCACTTTGTAGACCAGGCTGGCCTCGAACTCACAGAGATCCTCCTGTCTCTGCCTCCCCGAGTGCTGGGATTAAAGGCATGTGCCACCACAGCCCGGCTAGGAATCAGGGAATTTTAAGAGATAATACATAAAGGAAGGGAAAAAGAAGAATTGAAATGGGACATGGATTTGATCAAAACATATTACACTCATGTATGAAATTCTCCAACAGTAATTCATTTGTCAATGGAAAAAAAGCTGACATGATATGCTGAAAAAATAAATTTTACATACTGTCGATAAATTAGTAAAGCCACCATGGAGACTAATGTGAGGATTCTGCCACAAAGTGTGGTGTTTCTACAGGCCACACATGTGGCACATGGCAGATTGATATCTATCGAGTCAATGCAGTACTTCAGTTCACAGAAAAAGAAATATCAGGTCTTCCAGTACAATGTAGGTATTTGTGTAGCTTCTCCTGAATACTCATTTATTCTTGTTTTCCTATGACTCAAGGCCATCTGTAAAGGGTAAGAATAATAGACTTCAAAGTGAAATATGTAGTATACATTTCCGGAAACTTACCCTTGACCTCATAAGCACCTGTCAGTTGCTATGGGAAGAAAACAGCAGAACTACTCCAAAACTGCAGCTCAGGTCTAGATCATACACCTCCTGCCCAAAGTCTGCAGAAAACTAAGACTATATGCCTTGCACAAGATACAGAGATGACAGCAATCTTTATCTGGGACATGTTTACCACATCATGACACAGCAGAGGAAGTCTTTGTTATCCCTGGTTCATTAAGGTTAAAATGTGATCTAAGTTGCATCTCCAGGGTACAATTGTGATCACATGATCTAGTACTATAATAGTTCACTTAGTTCAAGATCCCCAGCTATGGTGTGCTGTTGTACCCTAGAAGACATTTTACTTGGACACTGGGAATTTCCACTCATTTATTTGTGTTTTAAACACAAATATTTTAATCACCTGAGCCTTCTCTTTAGTCTTCTTCTGAAAGTTTTTATAATGCAATGTTTTAAAAAAATAGGAAACAGTTCCATGTTGTCTAAAGCTTTTATACTAGAAGTCTCTAATACTGAGCTTCAAGGTGTGCTAAGACAACTATGTTCTATGATCTATGGAGGTCAAGTTACCAAGCCACTAAAGGGAATTGTGTCTTGAATATTTGGTCTCAATACACAGATTCAAGAATACTAAAGGCCAACCTTAATAATGTAGTTTACAGAAAGAAAGCACTAAAAAAGTATTAGCGGTAATTGTGTCTGGATGAAAGGAGAATTAAACTCAGAATGCTTCCTGGTAACTCTGAAGGGCCTTGCTATCAGATACACTAAGTAATAGTCATTCCATAGAAAGGGCCCAAGCCTTTATTGTTTAAACAAATTATACTACATTGTTTATAGATTGTATCAGAATTACTGTAAAGGGTTATGAGTGGATTTTCCAGAATGGCACTTTAAATACACCGTGATTGATTCTTTGGTTCATTCTCCCAAACATTTTTTTTTTTTTTATCATTGGCAGAGCTTCTCGGAATATATTAAATGTTACAATCAGGTCATGACAAAAAACATATGTATGAATGCAATTCCAATCTTCTGTATGTATTAAATATAAAATTTATGAAATTTAATACAGTTATTGAAATTATTTCTTAACTATAAATATAAATTTATACATTAAAAATTATAAATATGTCTCATCTTCAAACCGAATATAATATAATATTTAATTAGATTATAAATGTGCTTCATAACTACTTCCTTGATGTCCCTTTATGCCATTTTTCTTAATATTATGAAGAGAGATATTTGTATCTTTTTCTATACTTTTTGAAACAGAGTTCATTCATTTTGTGCTTCTTCTTATATGGACAAAGTCATCATTCTCAAGTAAACATTGTTCAGTTTCTTTTATCTCTTAAATAGTTTCAAAAATTCAAACTGCATTTTTAAGTTGAGGAAGATATACATTATCAATTATTCATTCACTTATTTATGTGTGTGTGTGTGTGTGTGTGTGCATCTGTGTGCCACAGCATGTACAGCAGCTGTGTGCATAAGCTACACATCTGTTTTAGAAATGTGTATTTGTTTATATTCTTATGTAATGATATGGGGTAAGATTCTTAAAACTTTGCAGTTTTGTTTGTTGAAACATAGTCAGAAAGGCCAACCCATGCATATAGCTATATAAAAACTCTTAATAATTTTGTCTTAGGAAATTTATGTCATTTATTTAAACACTAAATATAAATAAATGAAAAAGCTTTTTAATCTTTATCTTACAAATATGGTTTTTTTACGTCCTAATTTTAACAAAGTGGATATCCTCTTGATAGTTAAACAATGAGTTTAAGAAAATACCAGAGTATATTAAAGCATAATAATAAACTACTGTTTTAAAAATATATTAATATTATAATTTTGATTTATTTAAATCATGAGATAAAGTATTTCTCTGGAAGTTTTATAATCTATGTTCATTACTGTGACAAGGGAACTTGTTGAAAATAAGACTCTTACTTAACAGTTTGTGAGGTAGAAATTTCCGAGTCTGTAGCACCATTGGTTAGCTTTTCCAAGTATGCTGAAGCAGACATGTCAGGGCAGGTTGGTCTTCAGAAGTTGTAGTCACTTTGGAGAATATGTCAAGAGACTGACTTGGGGATCACTTGGGAGAGCTAAGCAGTTTCCCAAGAGCTACATTACACCTCCCACATCAATCTCAAGACAACAACTTCAAGAAGCACAGTGCCTCTCAGCACTACAGCTCTAGGGACTGTGGCCATCACATAAACCTACGGTGGAGATAATCAAAACTATCTAAACAATGTAAAAGCTGCTCTTGTCCATGTGATTTATAGACAACACTCATTCATGATCTCGTACAATGACTTCTTTCTGAAGAAAAAAGAACACCCCTTCAGCTGTGGGGAGCCTCACGGCAAGTTTAACACAATTTTGTTGTTTTTTTTTTTATTTAAACAAGGTCAGCATATATTGAACTAAGTATACATGTTAGGCGTTATTGAAAATCAAAATACTTTAACACATTAAAGGTATCTATTTTCTGAGTATTTTATTTAATATAGTGGCATACAGCATCTGCTTCAAATAAACTTTGGTATTTCTGAATTAGTGTAAACAAATAGATAAGTGGTGCATGGCTTTTTATGAAAAATATTCCCGGTGGTTGCTTCCTTGTACTTGAAGTTGAATTAGTGTTTATTTCACCATGAAGTTTTATGCTCATATGTTTTTATAAAAAAGCAAAATACTAAAGTGAAGAAAAGATAATATGCTTGGTATTTTTAAATTCATTTAGAGCTGAGATGTTACAACAAATAAATTTCATTCTACAAAATATAAAATAAAATGAGCTACTTTATACCTAAGGACTGTATGATTATACCAATAGTTTGTAGCCAGCAGTTCATATCCATAGTAACTGAATTGTATATGAAAAGTCAACCATAATAAAGCTGTTTTTAGTACTTCTGCGCATTCTGCTTCAGCAAAGGACTTGGGAATTGTTCAGTTTTGAAGTGAGATCTCCTTAAGAAACTCTTCACCACAGAACTTCTTGTAAAGTCATGTACAGTTTTCTCCTTATTATGAAGTTCTTCAGAATGTACAGTATAATAACTTTCTAAAAAAAAAAAAAAAAAAAAAAAACTAGAGAAAGGCATTCGGCTTCCATAGGGTCGATTTTTAAAAAGTGGCTGCATTAGGTGCACATATGCACATAGACTATATCAAGTCTCTCCAAATATACTTGATAATAGTAAAAGATAGTTTCTATAGTTGAAATAGTTTGAGTAATGTTACAATTTTTCAGAAGAAAGAGTTAGATGAAAAATAGCACTCTGTCATCTTTCGAGTGCTAATAGCTAGTGAGAGATTAGTTAAGAAAAAGTCGGCCATGAGGAGTTGAAAACTTAGGCTGCCAAGCTGCCTAATCCTCATTAACTTATTAGCCATTGTTGTCCATGTACTAAACTATAAACTGTTTTAAGTCATGCTTTCAAATTACCTGTCAAATGTTCATAGTAAGGAATGTGGACTCATTAGTTTGAAAGCCTGTGCAGAAAATTTTAACAGATCGGCAACTGTTATCTGATACCATTTAACTGAATGACGTTAGCAATTATTCTTACAAATACAGTTAAAATTTTTAATGTTTTCACATAACATAAATTTTTATTTCTTTTGTTTTTTCAAAAATGAAATCTAAGTGTGTGTTCTTGTTTCAGAGAGGTTGTGATTTAGGAACTGTGTCTGTCCAGAGGGAAGTCAGGGGAAGAGGGGAGCCAAGACCAGAAGGCTTCTGCTGTGTTCTCCACTGGCTTGTGCTGCCTTTCACATGACAACAGGTGGTGGAACTTAATCCACTTTGGTAACTAGGAAAAAAAAGGCCTGCAAACTCAAATATCAC
>CABHPH010155181.1:35623-57693 GCA_902168325.1 Peromyscus nudipes | reverse complement strand
GTCTTGGCCTACCTGAGCCCGTTCCAAGTTCCTAGGTTGCCACCTGTGTTAGCAAAAGAGAAAAGAAACTGATTAAGCATCTATTTAGGACCTACTAAAATCAGATTTCCCTATTTTTTTTCCTGCACAGGCTGATGAATGAACTTTGCTATAGTTTGAGTGTGTGTGTGTGTGTGTGTGTGTGTGTGTGCAGGTGCATGTGTGTATGTAAGATGTGACGTCCTGGGGAGATAGATCTGATAGAACATCAGATAGAACAACAATATCAGATAGAACACCAACATTTTTACGGAAGCTTATCCTAGTGAGCCAGTGAATTTACTGAGGTTACTTCTTAGGACCATGAGCAGTTAAAGGCAGCTGTACCACAAAAAAACCCACCCAGGCATGGGTGAGGACCGTGGACTATTGACCTCCACCGTTGGGCCTGTTGGAGTTGTTACTGCTTTTCTAACCTTGGGGAGGGTATTGTGAATCTTGTTCGTTTTAGAAACGACTTGAAAGTAGTGTGCTCTTGCACGGTGTGCTTGTGGAGACCAGGGGACAACTGTGGGTAGCCTCCTGCCTCAAGTGCCAAACAACCTCATCCCCTTTGTGAAGACAGGGGTCTCTGAACAGCCTTGGCATGCTGAGCAGGCCGAGAATGGCTGGTGAGCAAGCGCCATCCTTCTGCCCTTCTCAGCAATGTGATTACGAGTTCACACCACCAAAACTCGGTCTTTATGTGCAAGTTCTAGGTGTGGTGATGCTTTGTTTGTGCTCTAACAAATAAAGCTTGCCTCAAGATCGGAGGGTGGAGCAAGCCATTAGTTAACCATAGAGGTCTGGAGGTCTGTACAGACAGGAGACAGGAAGTGATATGGCTGGGCAGAGACAGGAGCTCAGCCCTTTTCCGTCTGAGGAGTTGTGGAGATAAGAAGTGACTGTGGCTGCTCCTTTACTTCTCTGCTCTTTCAGCATTTACCCCAATATCTGACTCCGGGTTTTTAGTATTAAAACCAATTAGGATCATGCTACATCTAGCGGTTTGATGTATAGCAGTTTCCTCTCAAGTTAAAACCTTCCTCTTTAAAACATAAGATATGAAATGGAGGTGAAAAAGGATGTTTTAGGGCAGGATGTTCAAAGGGAAGGGAAAACATTCTATTCTGCAGAGAAGCTCCTTAAGACAGGAAGTAGACAACTCAAAATAGCTTCAGAAAGTCCCTGAAACTGACCAGATTCACTAGGCCCCTCCCTCTCCAAGCTTATATAAGCAATAACAACTGCTTAGGGTCATTCTCAGACAAGCCAAGGTACAAAGAAGACTATCAGACAGTCCAGCACTCTAAAACCAACCAAGCAGCCTGGAAGAGGGTCAGATGCACTAAGCTACCACCCTGGAAAGGACACTACAACCTGGTGAGCTGCTGCAGAGCGTGTGCTGTGCTCCAGGTTTCAAGCTATTGTGAGCTGTTTGTCACCCATGCTGAGATGGGATTTGATGGTACAGCTGTGTTTACGTCATTTCTGTGCCTGTAAGAAAGTCCCTACCCACATTCCTGTAAGCAACCCTAATAAAACTCACTGGCTCACCACGTTGGACTTCAGTCAGATCTGTACTATGGTCTGTTGTTGATCCCTTTCTGGAGCAAGTCTGTCACATAATAGTATTAAACTCAGGTTCTTGTGCTTGCAAGGCACTTTTTTTTTTTTTTTTTTTTTTCAGGTTTTTGTGCTTGCAAGGCTCTTTTTTTTTTTTTTTTTTTTTTTTTTTTTACCAACTAGGCCATATCTCTAGATGCTTTTTTGTTTGTTTGTTTTGAGATAGTGTTTTCACTGAGTATCTCTGTAGCTAAATGTTTTCCTGTGTTCCACCTGGTCCGAAGCCACTCAGACCCAAGTAAACACACAGAGACTTATATTAATTAAAACTGGCCATTAGCTCAGGCTTTCTACTGACTAGCTCTTACATTTAAACTCAGCCCGTTTCTATTAATCCATATGTTACCACATGTTCTGTGGCTTTACCTGTGTGCCATTACATGCTGCTCCTTGGATGGCAGGCTGGCATCTCCTGACTCAGCCTTCCCTTCTCAGAATTCTCCTTTTCTGCTTATCCTGCCTATACTTCCTGCCTGGCTACTGGCCAATTAGCATTTCATTAATATAAAATCTCAGGCTGGGCTCAGTCTCTGAGCAGCCACTACTTCAGTTTCCCAAGTGCTGGGTATGCTGGTATATTAGGGTTCTCTAGAGGAACAGATCTTAAAGAATGAATCTCTCTATCTCTACCTCTACCTCTACCTATATCTATACCTATATCTATATCTATCTATCTATCTATATATATACACACACACACACATATATGTATGTATATAATGGATTTATTAGAATGGCTTACAGGCTGTGGTCCAGCTTGTCCATCAATAGCTATCTACCAATGGAAGGTCCAAGACAAGAATCTAGTATCTGTTCAATCTATGAGGCTGGATGTCTCAGCTGGTCTCCAGCATATGCCAGAATCCTGAAGAAGTAAGCTCTAATGCCAGTGAAGGAATGGACTTACAGAACAAGAACAAATAGACACAGAGAGCAAGCTTCCTTCTTCCATGTCCTTTATATAGGCTGCCACTGGAAGATGTGGCCCAGATTAAAGGTGGATCTCCCACCTCAAAAGATCCAGATTAAAAGTGGGTATCCCCATTCAAATGATTTAATTAAGAAAATTCCCCTCACAGATGTACTCAGCAGTTTGGGTTTTAGTTAATTCCAGATCCAGTCAAGTTGATAACCAAGAATAGCCATTACAGTCCACTCCTTATCAACTTGACACACAATCATATCTCCTTAAGTCACGCTTAATTTCTAAGTGAAAACAATAACCAGGTCATAATTACATCTAACATGATAAAACTGTCCCCTGTACACTTGCAAATGCATTATATATTTAAGTCAGATCATAATTACACCTAACATGATATAACTATCCCTCATACAACTGCAAACACATTATAAATTTTAGAATAGATGGCATTGTCCCTTGAGGGACAGTCTTTTAGAATCTCAAACTTAAATACGATAACTTCTGATACTCTCTTAATTGATGTTATATCACATTATAAAAAAATTAAGGAAAGAAAACACAGATATATGTACAAACACATGTTTAACAAAATATGACAGAAACATTCATGTCAATTATGATCCTTGTTTCTGCAACTGGTCACATGGCTTTAACTGGTATTTATAACCTTCCTCTACTACCTATTCTGTATTTTCTCCACCCTCAGCAAGTACCTCAGCAGATGTTGGCTGTTGTGGAATAGTCTTTTTGTACACTGTGAAGAAGTGTTGCTCTCATTGGTTTAATAAAGAGCTAAATGGTCAATAGCTAGGCAGAAGAGGTTTGGCAGGACCTGTAGACATGGAGAGAGCTCTGGGATAAAGAAAGGCAGAGTACCAGGAAACAAAGGAAGAAGCAAGATGAACATGCTGTACTGAGGAAAGGTACCAAGCCACATGGTAAAATTTAGATAAGAAATATGGATTAATTTAAATTGTAAGATCTAGTTTTTAACAAGCCCAAGCTATTGGCCAATCATTTATAATTAATAATAAGTCTCTATGTGGTTATTTGGGAGCTGGCTAGGCAAGACAGAAAAATCAACTCACACTTGGCTCTTTTCCTGGAGGAGTGACTCATACCTTCATTCCTGAAGGTATGTGTCCTTTGTCATCCTGCCTGGATTAGGTTGTAGTTTCCAATTGACTTTAATCACTAGACATGGTCACACTAAGAGGTGCCCTAAAGGATCCCCTATATTGCAGACTTAATCTTTCTTGAAGCAATCAAATTTCTCTTTGGTAATCTGGATCAATCATCCCTCCTAACACTTTTACTCCTTTCTTAGCCTCTTGGCTTAATGGTATCAGAAGCCCAAAATGTCCAGGGGGAAGTCTGAGCTTCCAGTTCAATAATGTTTGTTGTGGCTCCTGGTAGGAGCACTTCCTCCTGTGGGATCAAAATTTCTAGGCTAGCAGAACTTAAAGTCATGGGAACAGAAAGAAAATTTTCCTAGTAGTCACTAAGTGTGATAGTGAGTGAAATTGTTCTTTTTTCCACCCCTTGATTCCTGAACCCATGGATCCTGGCTATGGGAGGAACCATACCACATGTGGTAGTTTAAGTGTGATTGGTCCTCGTAATCTTATAAGGAGTGAAACTATTAGGAGGTGTGGCTTTGTTGGAGTAGGTGTGACCTTGTTGGAGGAAGTGTGTCATTGTGAGGGTGGGCTTTGAGGTCTTCTTTGTTCAAGCTGTGCTCAGTGTGACGGTCAGACTCCTTCCTGTTGCCTGCAGATCAAGATGTAGAACTCTCGGGGGCTGGAGAAATGGCTCAGTGGTTAAGGGCACTGGCTGCTCTCCTAGAGGTCCTGAGTTCAATTCCCAGCAACCACATGGTGGCTCACAATCATCTGTAATGTGATCTGGCGCCCTCTTCTGGCCTGCAGACAGAACACTGTATACGTAATGAATAAACCTTTAAAAAAAAAAAAAAAAGATGTAGAACTCTCAGCTCTTTTGGCACCATGTCTGCCTGCGTGCTGCCTTGCTTTTTGCTATGATGGACTAAACCTCTGAACTGTGAGTCTCCATTAAATGCTTTCCTTTATAAGAATTGCCATGGTCATGGTGTCTCTTTGCAGCAATAGAAACCCTAAGACAGAAGTTGGTACCAGAAATGGGGTATTGCTGTGGTAGGCCTGACCGTGGTTTTGTTTGGAGGAATTTGGACTTTGGTGCTTTGGGTTAGAAAATCAGTGAAATGCGCCGGGCGGTGGTGGCGCACGCCTTTAATCCCAGCACTCGGGAGGCAGAGGCAGGCGGATCTCTGTGAGTTCGAGGCCAGCCTGGGCTACCAAGTGAGTTCCAGGAAAGGCGCAAAGCTACACAGAGAAACCCTGTCTCGAAAAAACCAAAAAAAAAAAAAAAAAAAAAAAGAAAATCAGTGAAATGCTTTAAGCACTGCATAATAGGCCACACTAGTAGAAGCATGGAAGATGTGAACTGTGGGGGCCTGGCTCAAGAGGTTTCAGAGGGGAAGAATTTTAGTATGTTGCCTAGAGATCATTCTTGTAATATTTTGGTGAAGACTGTGGTTGCTTTTTGACCTTGTCTGAAGAGTATGCCTGAGGCTAAAGTGAAGAGATTTTGGATTAACTCCATTGGCAGAGGAAATCTCAAAACAGCCTAGTATAGATTCTGTCATGTGGTTATTAGTATTAACTCTAATGAAGATATATAGAAGCAAGCTGAACAAGGAGAAATACAAAATGAACAATTTGAGGAGAAAAGGAGCACCAGGAAGTGGAATGAAGCTAAGTCTTGTGTTCAAGGAGATGGACAGATTAAGAAATGGAATAAAAGGAGTGGTGACCTCAGGCAAGATCCCACCCAGCTAAGTTTCCAACTTGAAAAGGAATTAAAGAACAGTTTAGTGCCAAGTATGGTGGTGCATGCCTTTAATCCCAGAACTCCAGAGGCAGAGGCAGGTGGATCTCTTAGTTTGAGGCCAACCTGGTCTCCAGATCCAGTTTCAGGACAGTCAAACTTAGGCAGTGAAGGAAACCATTGAAAACAGAAAGCTGATCAAGATGTAATTGAATGAGGGAGCCATGTTCCAGCCCCAACAAGCAGATCTTGACAGTTTCGGTCACATGATTCTGGCTTTAGAGTCAAGGATATGAGAAAGGAGTTATGGAATATTTCTCCATGACTAAGGAAAGCTGCTGAGGCCAGGCATGTGTCAAGGGTGTCCCTGCATGGAGGCCCAGAGAAGCCATTGTGTGAAGCTGTGAAGGAGAAGCCTGGATTGCCTTGGAGACCCCAAGATGTTAGAGATGCCAGAGTGCTGTAGGATGGTCTGTATGTCAAATTGCTCTGATTGGTCAATAAATAAAACACTGATTGGCCAGTGGCCAGGCAGGAAGTATAGGTGGGACAAGGAGGAGAAGAATTCTGGGAAGTAGAAGGCTGAGGCAGAGACACTGCCAGCCGCCGCCATGACAAGCAGCATGTGAAGATGCTGGTAAGCCACGAGCCACATGGCAAGGTATAGATTTATAGAAATGAGTTAATTTAAGTTATAAGAACAGTTAGCAAGAAGCCTGCCACAGCCATACAGTTTGTAAGTAATATAAGTCTCTGTGTTTACTTGGTTGGGGCTGAGCAGCTGTGGGACTGGCGGGTGACAGAGATTTGTCCTGACTGTGGGCCAGGCAGGAAAACTCTAGCTACACCAGAGTCATGGGATACCTGCTGAAGAGAGCTACTACCAGGGAGTGAGACCAGCCCGAGAGAAAGAAGTGTGTTGCAGTCAACAAAGGTAAAAGGAGTTGGAGATCTGAAGAGTGTTTTGACATCAGACATGGAGATGCAAAGTTTGGGGTTTGCCCAGCTGGTTTTCAGTCTTGCTTTGGTTCAGTATTTCCTCACTGTGCTCCCTTCCCTATGTTTTGGAATGGTAATATATATCCTGTGCCATTATATATTGGAAGCATGTGATCTGCTTTTTGATTTTGATTTTACAGAGGATTACAGTTAAGAGATTTCATGAGTCTCAGAAGAGACTTTGGACTTTTAAACATTGTTAAGACTGTGATAGACTATGGGAACTTTTGAAGTTGGACTAAATGCATTTTGTATTATGATATTGTTATAAGCTTATGGGGGCCAGGGAGTGGAATGTGGTAGTTTGAATGTAATTGATCCTCATAAGCTCATAGGGAGTGGCATTATTAAGAGGTATGGCTTTGTCGGAGTAGGTGTGGCCTTACTGGAGAAAGTGTGTCATTGTAGGGGTGGGCTTTGAGGTCTTTTTTGCTCAAGCTTCACTCAGTGTGACAGTCAGACTCCTTCCTGTTGTCTGCAGATCAAGATGTAGAACTCTCAGCTTCTCTGGAACCATGTCTGTTTGCATGCTACCTTGCTTTCTGCCATGAGGATAATGGACTAAACCTCTGAACTGTAAGTGAGTCTCCATTAAATGTTTTCCTTTATAAGAGTTGCCATGGTCATGGTGTCTCTTCACAGCAATAGGAACCCTAGCTAAGACACCATATATTAGATATATTTCTAAATACCAGATATATTCAAAGCATATGCCTCCTTCTGGAGAACTCTGCCCCAGCCCTCCAGGCCATTGCCACCTAATTGGCACTGGTAACTGTGTCTTCAAAAGGCCATTCCATCATTTTATCAGACAAGCTGCTTCAGAATGGTGGGGAACATGTAAGACCAGGATTCCAAAGATCATGGGCCCACTGTCATACTTCTCTGGGTGAAGTGAGTTCCTTGGTCAGAAGCAATACTGTGTGGAATACCATGGCAGTGGATAAGGCATTCTGTAAGTTCATGGATAGTGGATTTGGCAGAAGCCTTATGTGCAGGAAAAGCAAATCCATAACTAGAGTATCTATTCCAGTAAGGACAAAGCATTGTCCTTCCCATGGAGAAAGTAGTTCAAAGTAGTCAATCTGCCACCAGATTACTGAATGGCCACCCAAGGGAATGGTGCCATATCTGGTACTCAGCATTGATCTCTGCTATTGGCAGATCTGGCACTCAGCAGCAGCTGTAGCCAGGTCAGCCTTGGTGACTGGAAGTCCATGTTGTCTAGCCCATGCATAACCTCCGTTTCTGCCACCATGGCCACTTTGTTCATGGGCCACTGGGCAATGACAGGGATGGCTGGGAAAAGAGGCTGACTGTCCACACAATAGCTCAACCTATCTACTTGATTATTTAACTCTTCTGCTGAAGTCACCTTTTGATATGCATTTACATGAGGCACAAATATCTTTATATCTTTTGCCTTGGAAAGACCTAGTCACATACCTCTTCCCCAGATGTCTTTCTCACCAACTTTCCAATTATTCTCTGTCCAAGTCCCTGACCATCCAGCCAATCCATTGGCTACAGCCCATGAGTCAGTGAACAATCGCACATCTGGCCATTTCTCTTCCCAAACGAATTTATGACCATGTGTACTGCCTGAAATTCTGCCCACAGTGAAGATTTCCCTTTGCCATTGTCTTTCAGGGTTGTCCCAGAAAGAGGTTGTAATGCTGCAGCTGTCCACTTCTGGGTGTTGCCTGCATATCGTGTAGAGCCATCAGTAAACCAGGACATAGTCTTCTCTTCCTCAGTCAATCAATCACAAGGCACACCCCATGAGGCTATAGGTTTATGTTGGGCAGCAGATGGCATTGTAACAGGAGGAGAAACCCTAGGCATTTGGGCAACTTCTTCATGTAACTTGCTTGTGCATTCTGGGCTTGTTCGGGGCCAATCACGCCTAAACCACTTCCATTTGATAATAGATTACTGCTGTGCACATCCTACTTTGTGGCTTGGTGGATCAGATAACACCCAGCTCATGATAGGCAGCTCAGCTCTTATGATAACTTGGTGGCCCATTGTCAAATTCAGTTCCACTAAGGCCCAATAGCAGGCTAAGAGCTGTTTCTCAAAGGGAGAACAGTAGTCTGAGGATGATGGTAGAGCATTGATCCAAAATCCCAAAGGTCCATTCTGTGGTTTACCTAGAAGGGACTGCCAAAGAGCAACCAAACAGCAACCCGCTATCAGCCACTGATACCTCAGGTACCATAAGATCTGCTGGATCATATGGTCCAAGTGGTGGAGCAGCCTGCAAAGCAGCCTGGACATGTTGAAGAGCTTTCTCCTGTTACAGGCCCCACACAAAGCTAGCAACTTTCTGAGTCACTTGGTATATGGACTGGAGTAATACACTCAAGTGAAGAATGTGCTGTCTCCAGAATCCAGATAGGCCCACTAAATGTAGTGAGTCTTCCTCTGTCCCACCAGCCAGCTCCCAAATACCTACATTGGGACTTACTATTAATTATGAAAGCTCAGCTGATAGCTTAGGCTTGTTTCTAACTAGCTCTTATAACTTAACCCATTTCTATAAATTTACTTTCTGCCTCATGGTTTTATTAATACCTCATCTCTATATTGCCCATTCTGCTTGCTCTGTTGCTTCAGGCTGCAAGAATATGAAATAGAGATTCAGCTGTATATGATAAACCTATACCTTGAAGGATCAAGGAATCTCTCTAGAGGAGAAGTCAAATATCAAGGAATATTTGATGTTATTCGGCTTTTAACATATCAGCTGTTTCCTACTATCAATTTCTGGTGAGCCTATAACTCCTAGGCCATAATGACAAACAGTATAAGCCTCTCAGATTTACTGCTGATCTGTACTAGGTAACACCCCTACGGAGACAATGCCTGTCTTTCTAGGCCTAGGCACATGTGTAAATGCATAGCTTTATTTCTTGTGCAAGTGAAACTCAAAGCATCCTTTCTTTCACAGACCTAGTGGCATCCCAGAGCTATTGACTCAGAACAAAGGGCTTTTTTTTGTTTGTTTTTTGCATAACCAGGTGGAGTGAAGACAGGGACAGAATTCCTGAGTCTGGGTTAGGGTGAGAGTGGCTTGGCCTGAGGAAAAGCAGCAAGGAAAAGTTTCTGCAGATTGTAGGTGGATTTGAATCAGGTCAAGAGAGTAGGAGAGGAAGGAAAGATGGGAGATGGAGGAATGGAGGATGAAGATGAGATCAATAGCAGAAGAGCTTAGTCTGGGCTATGAGAGGACAGGAAGAGAAGAGACAGAGAGGAGCTGAGTGTGAGGATGGAACTGAAGCTGTGTAGATACAATTTTGTCTTAGAGAAATAAGGCAAATGGACATAAGAGCATGGTGTACTTAGATTCTTTTCCCTCAGATTACTCCACGATGGCTATAGCATCTTCCCCAGGACTCTGGGAGAAATCTTCTCAGGGCAGTCCCCTGGGAAAATTTTGATACTCTGTGTTTTCTGGTGTCTCTGCTTTCTTCTTCCCAGCATCCTCTCTGCCCAAAAATCCTATCTAGTTATTGGCCCTTCAGCTTTTTATTAAACCAATCAGAATGACACATCATCACAGTGTACAAAAAGATTATTCCACAACATTTCTCCCTTTTTGTCTAAATAAAAAGGAAAAGTTTTAACTCTAACATAGTAAAGCTATAAACAATAAGAACAATTATCAGGTATTGTCTAAATAGAAAGGAAAGGTATTCACTTTAACAAATGAAACTATATGCAATAAGAATAATTATCAAGAGTTATATTCACAATGTCCAGTCCATTTACATTTAGCAAATTCAGAGAAAATACTCCACTAACTATCATCTCTTGATGTGTCCAGAGTTTTGTACCTAATTTACATTTTATCATTTCTAAGTATAACTCTCTAGTCTTAAACCTCATCAAAGACTCAAGAAGGATATAATATTACCTGAGTAAACAGGAAGTGCAGAGCAAGCAATTTCCAAAACTATAGGAAATGACAGAAACAGTTGGCTGCCTGGACAGCCACTCGTTTCCTCTGTAATGTTGGGGCATCCATCTTTGACCTACAGGCCTAGAATATCTGGCAGACTTTTCTGTGAAGCAGAAATTTTTGAAGGACTGCCCTATCCTGTCCTGGCAAAGTTTGGCAATCACTCTTTTGTGTCCTGCTTATCCAGTTTGGACAGTATACTGTCAACAGTCAAGTCAAGGGCAGCTTTTTGACCAAATGGCTAGCTTTTGCCACAAAGAAAGTAAACTCCAATTGAAGCTTCTTTGTTGCCCATCATCCTTTTTTGAAGTAAATTGGTACTTCCAGGAGCAGATGTGTCTCACTGTCATAAAAAGCCTTATATTATTGAAACATTTTAAGTGCCATATTCTTTAGGTCTTTGAAGATCACTTATCTATTTAAAATGTACCTCTGTTTGACCTTGAAAACATACCTAATGTGACTGTAAGTTTGATTGTTATAAATGACTAACTATTAACCTGTATTTCTTTATTATCCTAAATAGCTTTCAAGGACTGAAACTTTACATTACACTTTAAAATGAGCTGCATAGGTACAATATCTTTTTTTTTTTTTTTTGGTTTTTCAAGACAGGGTTTCTCTATGTAGCTTTGGAGCCTTTTCTGGAACTCACTTTGTAGACCAGGCTGGCCTTGAACTCACAGAGATCTGCCTGCCTCTGCCTCCTGAGTGCTGGGATTAAAGGCATGGGCCACCACCGCCCAGCTAGGTACAATATCTTAAACATGAATATCTTAAACATGAATGAAACATATATACCACATAACAAAAATAACCTTAAATTTGTATCAATATACAAAAATCCATACCAAAGTAAAATATTTGACACTAGTGGTTGTTCAAAAGTAGACTCAACAATCCACCCTTTTATCCCATCATTTCTGTAATATATCCCCCTTTTTCCCTTCAGAAAGAGATCCCTGAATCTAATCTCCTTTGTTTAGCTTTCTCCCTGACCATGGCCAATAACAATTTGTAACCACCCCCTCCAAACAATGACAAACATCCATAACCCACCAAGTGACCAAAAACCACCACCCCAACTCTTGGGAATGTGGGCATTGTGTTCTCTAGACTGCTTCCTGTTGTCTGGGGGTACTGGCATCTTTGGGGGACCCTGAGAAAATTGGGATAATTGTCATGTCCTGGGAAAGCTAGCCATAACATTTGTTGTTCAGTCTCTGTACAATGAGAAAGCACAAGGCTTATCTGCAATCCTGACGAGAACAGTCTGTGAAAGTGGACCATCTCAGCCAGCAGCCTTGAAGCTGTTCTAGATGCAGAAATCTGAGGAAACTGCAAAAGAGGCATTCTGAGAGGCTGGATCACTTGGGCCACCTGTTTTCAATGGTGTCTGGTTCCCTTGCTCTAAAAACACACAGACTTTCAAAGTAACATACATATCTGTATTAACAAAAGTATGAACTGTGCATTGTACACAAGTCAGCCAAAGATGACTTTTTTATGTTTGAGCATATAAAATATACTTCACCTGTCTTATAGTTTTTCTAGGTTTATTTCTACGTAGCCAGCATTTTCAGGTGGTTTCCCTCAATCAAATCTGATCTCTATCAACCTTGAATGAATCCACAGCCTTTTATTTTCTGTGGAAACAAAAGCATAACCTCTTCCCCCAAATAACGTATTTTTTGACTTTCATTTTGAAGTTAAGATATTTTAAAAATATATAGATTGGTTTAATTTAGTAGTTTTTATAATACAGTATCTCTCAGCATCTATTGATTGCTCATCAGCAATCAATAAATGTAAGAACAAAATCACACCATACTATATCCTATCTCTATATGGCTTATTCTTTTTTCATTATTTACAAACATTTACTTTTTTATGGTGGTCTATACTCTTCTTCTTTTCTTTCTTAAGAAACACACTGTAACCTGTTTAGACTTTTTTTTCTGTCTGAACCTGCTGTACTGTGTGTCTGTAACATTTTCTGTCTGTATGAGCAAAGTTTTAAACTGCCACATGAGCTAAGGCTCATGGCACGCTGCCAGCAGGCAGTGGCTGGGATATGTGTCTGTACCATGGCCCACGTGAGAGACTGTGGGACTCGGAAACTGCATTGGCTCTGTTTTTGTGTGTTTGGAACCTTTTTTTTTTCTTAAGCTTTCTCCGGTCTTATATGGAAATATGTGCCCCACATTGGGTGTCATTTGTATCAAGTCTTTCTCTGTCCCACCAGCCAGCTTCTAAATAACCACACGGAGACTTATTGTTAATTATGAAAACTCAGCTGATATCTTAGGCTTGTTTCCAACTAGCTCTTATAACTTAAATTAACTCATTTCCATTAATTTACTTCCTGCCTTGTGGCTTTATCACATCATTTCCATAACGCCCACCCTGCTTGCTCTGAATCTTCTGGAGTCTCTGCCTTCTTCTTCCCAGCATCCCCTCTGCCCAAAATTCCTGCCTAGCTATTGGCCATTCAACTTTTTATCAAACCAATCAGAGTGTCACATCTTCACAGTGTACAAAAAGATTATTCCACAACAACTAAACATTGTACTTCGTTTTTGTGGTGGAAGGGACCAAGTGCAATAACTTACCCTTCTCATTAGAAGGAATATCTCTGTATGCCCCACACCACTGGGCTCTTAAGAATTTCACTAAGGTAGAAGGTCTTTCATTTTTGGCTGGATTTATTCATCATCCTCTGATGCACATATGTGTTACTAACCAGTCAAAAGTGGTTACAACCTCCTGCTCACTTGGTCCAATCAGCATATCATCAATATAGTGCACTAATGTGATATTTTGTAGAAGAGACAGATGATTAAGATCCCTTCTAACTAAGTTATGACACGGGGCTGGTGAGTTAATTTATCCTCGAGTTACAGTATACCTGTAAAGGTATACTGCTGGCCTTGCCAACTGAAAACAGATTTCTTCTAGTAGTCTTTATGGACAGGTACAAAGAAAAAGGCATTTGCTATAGCAATAGCTCCATACAATATACCAGGCCATGTATCAGGAGATGTGTTAATTTACTGAAGTAAGGACACCGCATCTGCTACAGTTGGAGTTTCTTGATTGAGTTTCTGATAGTCAACTATCAGTCTCCATGATACATCTGTCTACTGCACTAACCAGATAGGAGAGTAAAGGGAGATGTTCCCACCACAGCCCTACATTTTTCAAGTCCTTGATGATGGTACTATTTTCTGCAATACTGCTGGGATGCAATAATGTTTTTGATTCGCTGTTTTCCTTGGTAAAGGCAACTCTAAAGGCTTCCATTTGGCCTTTCCAACCATAATAGCCCTCATCCCACAGGTCAGCGAACCAATGTGAGAATTCTATCAACTTCTAAGTATATCTATCCTATTTATACATTCTAAACTGTGAAAATAACCACAGGATGAGTTTGGGGACCCAATGGACCTACTTTGAGTCAGGCGTCAGGGGTTTATGGAAGGCCACAGTGTTTCTTGTGGTCTCCTGGAATCAGCATCAATTCATAACCAGTATCCAATAGACCCCAGAAAGTCTGATTGTTTCCTTTCCCCCTAGTTTACAGTTGCCCTTGTAAAAGGCCATAGGTCCTTCTAGGGAAGGACTAGAGAAAGGCTAACAGTAAAACTCTTAGGTATTTTATTAAGGTCCTTCCCTTAGGGGAACCTGGCCATCCCTTCATTCAAGTCTGCAGACTGACTCAAGTCTGGAAATTGGTTCACGGCTAAGATTCCCTTTTGCCATAATCTAACGTACTTTCTTTAATTTGTTTGAGAATTTTTCAGCTTATATAGATCAAACAAAAATTCAATAGACTTCTTATCTACTTCATGCCTGGAAACACCATAATTGATCAGCCATTACCAAAGGTCCATATGAATCATGCAACTATAAAATTCACTTTACCTGTGCTGCCCATTATGGGTTAGGCCATTATGGACATTTCTTTGTCTATGCCGCCCATTATAACTATGATCTCCTTGCTTTTGACAATTCAGTGCTGCTACCTGGCCACTGCTACTTTGGGACCCAATTAAACCCTTTGTATTTAGTTCATCCAACTGAGCAGTAGCATCTCCAACCCTAAGGTCTGACACAAGGAACAGGGAGAAAACCAAGCTCCTCAGATGTGCTGTGCCCCCTCATCATTTTGTGTCTTAGAGGATTAGTGAAGGGCAAGTCTTCTGGGCCTTCCCATTGTGGAAGATTAGGTTTTAAACAGTGTACTCACTCTAACATTGTGATTTCCTTGAGCCTTAAAATTCCTTCATCAACACTCAGCTAAGGGATATCAAGCATCTCCAACTCCCTTTCAGTAGGCCAGCTGTTGACAAATGCTTCAGTCAACCATTCAAACAAACTTTGACACACCCCCTTTTTAAAAACTGTATGAACTTCCATATTAAACCTAGAATCTCCACCCGTATCAATAATCTCAGCCTGATCCAATTTTATGTTCCTTTCATCATCCCACATACTTAAAATCCATTCTCATACGTATTCCCCAGACTTCTGCTTGAATGAATCAGCTGAATTCATTAAGTTCTTTAATATTGTAGTACACTTCCTCAAGGACTATACTTTCTACCTCCCCCTGCTTAGTCTTTAGTCCAGTTATTGTTGAGGTGTTGAAGCAACTATTGGTGGGCCCTGAGGGACATCAGTATTATCTTGCCTGTCACCTCCTTCAGAGAAAGTCACTGCTGTTTTAGCAGACAATGAGGGATGAATTTCCTCAGTCAAAGGCAGAAAAGGCAGTATTTCAGGGGATGGAGGTAGGAGTAAATCTTCTGCTGAAGGTGGAGAAACAACCTCAGGTGAGATAAACCCTTGAGAGTCTGAGGTTCAAAGTTCTCAGCTTCAATAGGGTCCTCCCACACATCTCCATGCCAGGTTACAGGATCCCATTCTTTAATAATTAATGCCCTTCCTTTAACCACCGACACCCTCCAAGGCTAAGAATTGAATTTTTTCTGTAATTCAGCCAACCTAATGAGGGCTTCAGTTTGATTTTCTGTAACTTGATTTATTTCTGTGGCTGCCGGAGGGAAGATTCTCTTCCAAGGCACACTTAGAAATCTTTAGAGTATTTATCTGCATCTAGAGCTGGTCAGTTTTATCACTAGTTCATTGTTGTCCTTCACTGTATTCTGAGATGCTGGAAGTTGGTTCATTTCATCATAGGGCTCATTCTTTTCCTTTGTCAATTTACCCAGAGATGCCAGGAGCAACCAACCACAACCAACATAATAATTTTCTTTGTTTTTCCACAAATTATCAAAAGTTTTATATACAGACTCACCAAGTCCATTGCCTCTGACAACTGGTGAATCAGGATAATCAAATGCATTTGACAAAGATGTATAGATTGTGGGGGAAGAAGTGCATCCTTGATTGCATTCATTAAATCATGACACTCATCTTCCAATCCCATTCAGTAATGATACAAAGGGTTTTTGTTTTTTTAAATCAGAATTCAACTAGTTAATTTACATCTGGGGTCAATCTGTCCATTTTATTTTATGTTTTTAATTGTACATTTTTATGTATTCTAAAAATTCTATAGGCTATTTGACAAAAATTAGGACATTCTGGACTGTAAGTTCTTTTTCTATTACTTAAAGCACTTGAAAAATAGACTGAACTACCCTTTTGTTGAATAACTGTTGATTTTTAAAACCAGTGGTAGCTAAATCATGTCAGCGGGCCCAGACCCTTCCAATTCTGAGTATCCACAATTTGAACTCATAGGAGAAAGGTTGAACAAATGCCTGTGGAGCCATTGGTTTTCCCACTTTCCCTTCTTAGGGCAGGCTCAAGTGCTCAAATGCACTAAATGTTGTCATCATTCTTGGCTCTAGCCACCTAGGGATAACTGCCCCTCCTGGCCCTAGTAGAATTGTTTTATCTTTGACTGGAAGCTAGGTGCTTCTGTCTTCTAGACAGAAGACTAGAGGACTATTCTGGGGAATCCAAACTGCACCAGTGCAATTGTGGCACAAAGCTTCTGGAGTAACCAACCAATATCTGATTGGATTTAAGTCCCACTCTGTGAGTTACCAATTCCCAACATTGCTCAGGTGTCTAAGAACCTGAGACTAGGTAGTCCAGGGACCTAGGGGAAGACCAAATACTACTGTTCTACTACCAGAACATAGCAATAAAATAATTCGTAAGGATATAGTCTGCTATACTCAAAGATCAGTGCCTTGCTCAGCCGTCATCAGAGAAGCTTCCTCGTGCCATAGATGAGAACAGATACAGAGACCCACAACTGGACAATGTGCAGAGAGTGAGAGACCTTGGAACAGTGAATCCCAAGTGATGTCTCCATCAAATCCCTCCCCTTGGAGCTCAGGGTAATTGGTCTATTTTAAATGATTAGAAAAGGGTATTACATTTTTATATTTCTAGAAGAATAGTTAAAACACACCCAGAGGCTGGCAAGATTTCTCAGTGGGCAAAGGAACTCACTTTGCAAGACTGGTGACCTGAGTTCAATCCCCAAGGTCCATACAAAGTCCTCTGGCCTCCACATGCATGCCATGACATACACAATCCCCTACCCCACATCACACATATATGTTACACACACACAATGTATGCAATCAATGAATAATGTATACAATAATTTAAAAATTAAAAAGAATATACATTAATAAGCTTAAAATTTCCAAACAGGCCTCTGTGCTCTGTCTTCAATATTTTCTCTGTTTTTGTTTGAGACAGTACTACTGAGTAGCACAGGTCTGCATCAAACTTGGAATCCTTCTGCTTCTGCTCTCTGGTGCTGGGATTGCAGGCCTGCACACACACGTAACTGTTTCCTAGTTTGCAGCTGTGTAGAAAAAAAAACCACAATATTTAAAATATTTTCAGTAACCCATTTTCTTTCAAAAAGCTTTTCTTTCCTGTTATTATTGTGGTGGGTGGGTGCATGCCAGGGTGCGCCTATGGAGGCCTGACAACAACCAGGTGGTTCTCTTCTTTCACCTTTTTTGTGAGTCCTAGGACTCAAATATGGTAATATTTTATTTGTGCTGAAGTGTGATTTTATTTGTATGTTAATAAATAAAGTTGCCTGGGGATCAGAGGTCATAGCCACTAAGCAGAAGTCTGGCAGTGGTAGCACATGCCCTTAATCCTATCACATGGCAGGCAGAGTCTGTGTGTTCAAGGACACAACCAGCATGGTGACACACACCTTTAATCCAAGTACCATGTGGTTGGTTTTAGAGCCAATGAGAAGGCAGAACAGAAAGGCAATAAAAATATAGACACACAGAAGTAGCTCTCTTTCTCAGGGGAAGGACGACAGTGGCAGCGGGTGGTAAGAAGGTGTCTCAGCTCTTGGCTACTGCTCTCTCATCTCTGGACTTTTAACTCTGCATTTGGCTCTGTGTTTCTTATTCAATAAGACCGTGTAGAATTATGTCTACACTCAAACTCAGGTTGTCAGATTTGGTGACAAGGGCCGTGACTGCTGAGCCATCACACCAGCTCCCAGCTCCCAATAACCCAATCTCAAAATGCTTCTCTGGGAAGGTAATGGCTTTCTCACTCAATCACAAACTGTCATTTCACTTTGAAGGGACAGATTAAGATGATATTTTTAGCTTGTTTAGTTTGGTTTTTGAAAATAAGTACTGGGTCACATATTCTTTTTTAAATTGTGTGCGTCTGTGTGTCCGTGTGTCTGTGCATGTGAGTGTAGGTGACACCCAGAAGCATTGGTGTTAGATCTCCCTGGAGTTACAGTCAGTTATGAACTGCTGGAGTTGGGTGCTGGGAACTGAACTTGAGTCCTCAGGAAGAACAGTACGTGCTCTTAACTATTGATCCATCCTGAGATCACATGTCATTTCTCATGGACCATGGGAATAACCTGTATCTCCCATGCTCACTAGTTAGTGTTAGTCCTTTCTCAGGAGACTGTCAGAAAGAGAAAGAAGTCCGTGCTCATCCCCCGGCCATCATGAAAAACAAGGACGTTTACGGCAATTGACAGTCTTGTTTTTGCCCAGTGAATGGCATGGTCTATGAAGAAAACCAATGTTAACTGTAATGTTACCTGTGGTTCCTAGGCATTCCTCACATACTGCTTCGACATGGTGTGTATGCTAGGACATTAGTATTAGCTTAAATAATTACTTTCCTATCGTTGAATGCTACTCTGAGTACATTCTTAAATATGTTCTTCAGGTTCACCATGGCATCTCCTCACATACTCAGCTTTGAAGACTGTGGGGATGTCTTTCTCAGGAAGCATGTCCTTGAAAATTTCTGTCTAAGTGAACTGCAAACTGTGGTTTAGAAAGCAAAAGAGATTTTTCCAAATGCAAACTGAGGCACTGGAATCAGGAGGCACCTGGTGGTCAGAAGGAGAACTAGACTAGCGCCCAGGAGACTGAGTCAGAGGTCCACTGTTCCCTTTCCCTCACTGCTCCCTGCCATCTTCAGGCTGTGCTGATCTTACATGACTGAGTGTGGTTTCTTTTTCCCAGGGCACAGTGACCAGCATGATTTCTCTTAGTTGCCCATAGTTTGTGCAACTCCCCCTCAGTGTCTCCTGAATTATTTCCTTCAGACATTTGTTCTCTTGTCCCTCTCAGGGATCTCAGAGTATTCAGCTGACAAAAGTTACTCACTGTAACTCACACTGGAGAGACAGCTGTGTTGTCTGCAGGGGTGAGGACCGCCACATCCTTAGTCCCTTCATCTCCCCAAGCCTGATACTTCCCTGTCTGTTGTTACCTTAGAAACCACCTTCTACCGTCGTCACGCCAGTGGAAGCTGAGATAGACTGAATAGGAGAGGAGGCGCTAAGATAAACAGCAAAGGAAAAATGTGTGAGAGAAAACTAGTTTCAGACTGAAGGCCCATATTTTGGGAAGCTGGGTGCGTGAGTGAGTGCGTGTGAGTTTTCCTGTCCTTGTCAGGAAAAGTTTCCAGGGTCGGATGTGAGAAACAAAAAGAAAGTGAGATGCCAAGAGGGAAACAGTTGAACTGCCTGAAACCTGCTTTAAAAGCTGAAAGGTGGCCTGGCGAGTTGGCTCAGTGAGTACAAGCTGAATTCTATCCCTAAAACTCTGCAGACTGGGAGAGCCGACTCCTGATTTTCCTCTTATCTCCACATCCACACCACACACATAGAATGTAATAAACATACATTTAAAAAAGAATTATTGACAGAATCAATTACACAAATGCAAAATGTAGAATTGGATGTTTTTTTTTTGTTTTGGTTTTTCGAGACAGGGTTTCTCTGTGTAGCTTCGCGCCTTTCCTGGAGCTCACTTGGTAGCCCAGGCTAGCCTCGAACTCACAGAGATCCGCCTACCTCTGCCTCCCGAGTGCTGGGATTAAAGGCATGTGCCACCAACGCCCGGCTGAATTGGATGTTTTGAGACATGCATTTAGGAAGCTGTCAGCACAATGACCTTGAACAGCTGGCTTTTGTTCCTTTCTAATCCTCCACCCTCAACCCTTCCCCTTGACCCCTCCCCATTCCTAGTGCCCCATTCAACAGACCTGCATTTTGTCTCTATAGATTTCTTTACATTTCTAGACCATTATTTCTTTTAGCCAGCATAATTGTTTTTAGATTCATCTACGTCAATGTCCTAGGATATTTACTTTATAGTTACTGACATTTAGAATTTTAAATTTCTGATTATTTACTGCTAGTATGTAGAAACAGTTAGTTCCATATTGTATATCCATCTTGAATCTTTCTTTCTTTCTTTCTTTCTTTCTTTCTTTCTTTCTTTCTTTCTTTCTTTCTTTCTTTCTTTCTTTCTTTCTTTCTTTCTTTCTTTCTTCCTTCCTTCCTTCCTTCCTTCCTTCTTTCCTTCTTTCTTTCTTTCTTTCTTTCTTTCTTTCTTTCTTTCTTTCTTTCTTTCTTTCTTTCTTTTTTTGAGGCAGGGTTTCTCTGTGTAGTTTTGGTGCCTTTCCTGGAACTCACTCTGTAGCCCAGGCTGGCCTCAAACTCACAGAGATCCACCTGCCTCTGCCTCCCAAGTGCTGGGATTAAAGGCGTGCGCCACCACCGCCCAGCTGAATCTTTCATTCTTATAAACTTCCTTCTTGGTCCTAGGATTGTGTAAGTTGAATTGGATGGCCTATGTAAAAGATGATGGTGTCTGAGAATAAAGACCGTGATGACCTGAGTTTGATTCCTGGAACCTCCATGGCGGAGGGAGAGAAGGGACTCCTGCAAGGTGTCCTCTCTGACCTGCATACATGCACCCAGGTACATACACCATAAAATAAATAAACAGGGGATAGAGATGTGGCTCTGAGGTTAGGAGTACTTGCTGTTCTTCCAGAGGCTCTGAGTTTGGCTTCCCAGCACCACGTCAGGCAGTTTACAATGATCCATAACTCCTGCTCTAGGTGGATCCATTGCCTCTCGCTGCCATGGGCTCCTAAACTCATGTGCACATACTCACACACAGACATGCACACTGTGGTGGTTTGAATGAAAATAACCCTGATAGGTTCATAGGGAGTGGCATTATTTGAAAGGATTAGGACACATGGTCTTGTTGGAGTAGGTGTGGCCTTGTTGGAGGAAGTGTGTCACTGGGGGTGGACTTTGAGGTTTTTAGAAGCTCAAGTCAGCCCCAGTGGCTCACTCTCTCTTCCTGCTGCCTTCAGATCTGGATGTAGAACTCTCAGCTACCTCTCCAGCACCATGTGTGCCTGTGTGCCACCATGTTTCCCACCATAATGACAATGGACTAAATTTCTGAACCTGTGAGCCAGCCCCAATTAAATACCTTCCTTTATAAGTGTTGCTGTGGTCATGATGTCTCTTCACAGTAATAGACACCCTAACTAAGACACATACACATACATTAATTAAAAATAATAAAAATAAATCTGAAAAATAAAAAAAGAGCAAAATAAGGTTTTTAAAACAAATTCTCCAGTGCAGCCATTCAAACCTGGAGATTTTTTTGTGAAAAAATTTTAACTACAAGTTTAATATTTTTAGTATATGTGGGAGGCCAGATCCCACCCTTTAAAGGGTTCCTATGAGGAGGAGAGAGGGATAAGAAACTTTTAGATAGAAAGATAGTGGAGAGGAGACAGAAAGAAACACAGGATAGCTTCGGGAGAACCTGGATCAAAATCCACCAGCCCCTTCTGTCTCTTCAAAAGGGCTTTTTAGAACAATGCCAAGGGGCTGGGCAAAAGACCTCTCCTTTGCTAGATCAAAGCACACTGCACAGCCAAGTGCAGACCCTTCCAAACACCTGGTAACCACACCCACGGTCAAATCATCCCCTTATGTAGTCCTGCTTGGTAAAGCAAGCTCAGATTCTAGAACCCTGAGTAAGCTCTCACTAGGAAACCTCTGTGGGTCTCTACAAGTATATATAACTTTAATTGTTATTTTTTGAGTTATTCTTTTAAATTTAAAAAATATTTTGTTGCTGGGTAGTGGTGGTGGCGGCGGCGGCGGCGGCGGCGGGGGCACATGCCTTTAATTCTAGAACTTGGCAGGCAGATTTCTGAGTTCAAGGCCAGCCTGGTCTACAGAGCAAGTTCCAGGACAGCTTGGGCTACACAGAGAAACCCTGTCTTGAAAGACAAACAAAAGGGCTGGAGAGGTGGCTCAGAGGTTAAGAGCACTGGCTGTTCTTC
>CABHPH010155181.1:7429-28437 GCA_902168325.1 Peromyscus nudipes | reverse complement strand
AAAAAAATTTGGGAGAAACCATAAAGCAATTTTTTGGCAAACTTCTATAAACGAAGAAAGACCAAAATTAAAATTATGAATAAATGATGTTGTCATCAAAGGTGCAGATAACAATAATTGCACCAGAATCTTGGCATCCAAATTGACCTCTTCAGGAGGTAAATGTTCAGCTTTTAGGGATTAGAACATTGTCTAATGAATGAACATTAGAACATTCAAAGTGAAACAGAGCTCAAGATGGATTGAATGAATAGAGCCAGAGAGGAAAATTACAGCCATATGTGGCTAATATAGCCATGAATTTATGGGGATGTGATTTGTTACAGCAATGGAATACCCAGATTAACATTCCTCCAACCTCAGAAACAAACCATAAACTAATATATGTTTCTGGGAAAAATATTAGAAGATATTATAAATAGTCACTGACCATTCAGGTTGTACAAGAACAAGGCACAATAGCTGCTGACCTTTCAAAGGCACCAACAGACCTACCTTTACAATGGTTAACAGACAAGCCTGTATAGGTTGAGCAATGGCCTTTAACAAAAGAGAAACTGCAGCCTTTAGAAGAGCTGGTAGAAGAGCAGTTAAATGCCCAGCATATTGAAGAATCAACCAGCCCTTGGGATTCTCCTATATATGTTATCAAAAAGAAATATGGTAAATGGAGAATGGTAACAGATTTAAGAGCTGTTAACAAGGCAATTCAGCCAATGGGCTCTCTACAATCTGAAATTCCTTTCCCTACTCTGTTACTTAAAGGATGGCCTCTTATAGTTATTGATTTAAAAGACTGTTTCTTCTCAATACCCTTACAAGAAAAAGACAGAGAAAAATTTGCCTTCATGGTGCCTACTTATAAGAGATATCAATGGAAGGTTCTCCCACAGGGAATGCTGAATAGCCCAACCATGTGCCAATATTTTGTATCACAGCCATTGGAAGTAATATGTAAGCAATTCCCTCAATCTATAGTTTATCATTATATAGACAACATTTTACTAGCTGATTCAAATGTAGATACTTTTAGAAAAAAATGTTTGAAGAAGTAAAGAGAATTTTGCCTTATTGGGGATAACAAATTGCTCCTAAAAATACAAAGAGGAGATTCTATTAGTTACTTGGAATATAAAATAGGTCTACAAAAAATTAGACCCCCAAAAGGTACAAATTAGGAGAGACTGATTATGGACTCATAATGACCTTCAAAGATTGCTAGGAGACATTTCCAATCTACAGGGTAAAAAAAAAAATCTATTGGGGTAAAAAATCATGAACTAAGTAATTTGTTCAAAACCTTAGATGATAACAAGGACTTAAGTAGTCCAAGAGAATTATCAGCTGAAGCTGAGAGAGAATTGGCTTTGGTGGAAAAGAAATTACAGGATGCACATGTGGATGGTTTGGATCTGAAGCTTGATTGCATTCTGGTTGTTTTACCCTCTAAGTATTTGGCTACAAGACTTGTAACACAGAGTGAAGATATTATGTTGGAATTGATATTTCTACCAAATAAACAGAGTAAGAAATTAAAGACATATGTGGAAAAGATTTCTGATTTTATTTTAAAAGGAAAATTGAGACTTTGTCAATTAGCAGGAGTTGACCCAGCAGAAATTGTAGTACCTTCAACTAATGATGAAACTGACAAGTTATAGGCAGAAAGTGAACCTTGGCAAAGAGCTTGCAGTAATTTTTGGGGAGAGATTAACAACAAATATCTCAAAAGCAATAGAATTCAGTTTATAAAGAGAACTGACTGGATCCTGTCTCACATTGTATGGGGAACACAAATATCTGGAGCCCCTACATTTTATACTGATGCAAACAAATCAGGAAAGGCAGGTTACAAATCAGAAAATTTAAGGAAAGTGGCTCAAAGTCTGTTGCTGGATCCAAATGGCTCCCAATGTTGTTCCCTGTTATTGAATAGATGAATTTGCTGTTTGCCTTCAACTGACTCCCAGGGTCTGTGTCATTGATGCCGTGCCTTCTCCCCCCTCCCCCAAGGGAGATGTTAGGCTCCTGCAACATTGGGAGACACCAGGATCCAGCAACATCTGGTGCCTGAATGTGGGACTTCGGTTACTTTCTCTTTCCTGGTGCAGATTCTGATCGTCTCCCTCCCTTCACTTGCAGTGCTTGACAGCACCCCCAAGATGGTGTGTTTTGGTGAGAAGGCCCTTCGGTGTTGTGCTCTTTCAGTCCCTTCAGCAGGTAAGCATTGGGACCCCCATTTCTTCCCTTCATTTGTGTTGTCATGTTTGTCTGCCCATCCTGTTAGGAAGGCACATTTTTTTTTCTGTTTTGGTTCACCTGGTGCCTCAACATAAGGATTCACCCACCCAGGAGGTGGAAACAAAGCTTGGGTCCCAAATGACATCTCTTGTCCAGAGATGCCATGTGGGCATATGGCTGTGGTCTAAAAAACCACAGAAGTCCCCCACTAAGCGCAAGACATACGGGCCCAATACAAATTCCATCCCTGTTGGTTGTCATCCCCTCTCTGACTATTTGATTGCTGTTTCCCTCTAAAAGATGGGCAATCTTTTCATCACCCCCACCACTTCCATGTTGGATATCTCTACGATATCTGATGATGAGGAGACAGACAGTTTTGGCTCCATGAAATCTGTCAAGGAGAACATAGATGTCAGTTTGGGCCCCACAAAATCTGCCGAGGAGAAGGCAGCTGTCATTAAGTCATTCACTGCTACTTCCTCTGCCCCACCACTACTGCAGATGGCTATGCCTCTGCCACAGTATTCTTGGGGTGATCTACCCCAGTACCTGCCTGCCTCAGGAGGTGGCTACTCTCCCATAGCACCAGGTGTCTTACAACATTCACAGCCTGTGCTACTGTCAGTCTGCAGGCCGGTAGAAGCCTTCCCAGACAATAAGGGTCCAAATGCCTATGCCCAGCCCTGGATTCCTACCCCCATAGCTGATCTCTGCTTCATCCAGAAGGCAGCCAATGAGTTAGGCCCAGATTTCCCCTACTTTCAGCAGGTCCTTGCTCAATGGTCCATGCAGGTGCAAACTTTTTTTTTTTTTGAGACAGGGTTTTTCCATGTAGTTTTGGTGCCTGTCCTGGACCTCGTTCTGTAGACCAGGCTGGCCTCAAACTCACAAAGATCCACCTGGCTCTACCTCCCAAGTGCTGGAATTAAAGGTGGGCGCCACTGCCGCCTGGCTACAAACTTATTTTGATTGGTACCATTTACTTAAAGCTTTGTTGGAGTCTGAGGTCTTTCTTGGTTGGAAATCGGCCTATGATGATCAGGTAGAATCCCAGGCCCAGATGAGCATCTTACTTAATGTCCTGGTGACCTATGACATGCTTACAGGGCATGGGGAATATATCCATCCTGTGCAACAGTCACAGATTGGCTTAAATGCCTATTTTAACAGGTCTCTGACATGGCCCTCCAGGCCCTCAGAGTCTGTACTCCCTGGGACACCTTGGCTTACTTTCACAATATTATCCAATGGCCAGGGGAGCTCTTCATCAACTTCCTGGCCCCTGTCAATGAGGCAGTAGAGTGCAGAGTGGATGTGGCCTCCACTAGAGATACGTTGATTAAACAGCTGACTTGGAAGGGGCTCAGCACCCAAACCCATAATGTGGTTGCAGCTCTGAAAAATGAGGACATACATAAATGGGTGCAGGCGACCAGAGATCTCGACCCTAGCACCAGTCCCATCATTGCTCTTACTGCCTCCCTGGATGCTCTCCTTGCTGACAGGCAGCATGCTAATGACACTCCCAAGGGCCTCCAGGTAGATGGAACTTGCTGGGGATGTGGCAAACTAGGCCATTTGCAGTGTGACTGCCCCCGGGCAAAACCTAGGACCTGATGCCCCAGATCCAATAAAGGATTTCATTGGGCAAAGGATTGCAGGTCACAGCCTGCCAAAACACCAGCCCCTTTAAACTCCAGGCAGGGCGCTCCTCAGACCTGCCAGTAAGAGGAGGCTCTGGTAGTCCAAGAATCTATTGGACAATGCCCATTTTTTCACATTCCCTAGTGCTAACCATCTATTTTGATGGACAAGCTATCAAAGGCTTGGTTGACATGGGTGCGGATGTCACCATTTTAACCAAGACTGAGACACTTTGCTTCACTCATTGGAAGTTTAAACCTGGCACCCCGACCAGTGGTGTGGGAGGCCAACAAGATTCTAATATGACAACTCATCTGGTTCATTGGAAGGATCTTGATGGCAATCGGGGAGCCTTCACCCTATCATTTTTACTGTACCTAGGCAAGGATATTTTGGAGGATATGGGTGTTGTCCTAACTACAGATGACAGGACCTATTTTGATGACATCAAAGTCCATGAAAAGGTGGGTCTTGTGGTCCACAACTCTGCACAAGATCTGCACCCCCAATTCTAAGGGCCATTGTCCCTATGAGATCCATGTGATTGAGCCCCCTAGTCCCATTCCATTGACATGGCTCTTGTATCAAGAAGTATGAGTGGAACAGTGGCCTATAATTTGACCCAAGCTGTCAATCCTAAAGGAATTAGTTGCAGAACAGCTAAAGATGGGGCACATAGAACCATCTACAAGTAAACATAATACCCCCATATTTGTTATCCCCAAGAAACTGGCATGCTACTGCCTCCTGCAGGATCTTAATGTAGTTAATATTCTAATGGAAAAAATGGGGTCTACCCCAACAGACCTCCCCCATCCTAGTGCTATTCCTCCATCTTATTATATATTAATTTTAGATATTAAGGATTGCTTTTTTCAAATTCCTCTGGTGTCACAGAATTGAGACCACTTTGACTTTACTGTGTGGGAGCCTAATATGCATAAACAAGCTAAAAGATATCAATGGACTGTTTTGCCCCAAGGAATGAAGAATAGCTCCACTATTTGCCAGTTGTATGTTTCTCAAGTTTTGGTCAACGTCCCCAGGGATGTTCTTTTGGTCCATTATATGGATGATCTCCTCCCAGCACCCAGACAAGGGCAGAGGTTATGGCCTTTGACTCTCTATTTTTTGAAAAGGTTTAGCATGATATAAAAAGGCTGTTTGATCCCTCCTGGATTTTTACTTATGTTTTGATTGGTGGGGTGGTGCTTTTAATCTTTCTCCTTTTTAAGTGTCTCCTACAGCACAGTTGGCAACAACGGATGACCACTAAGGTGACTTTACAGGTGTTAATGGCTCTTAGATATTGAACTCATAGCCCTCAACAGGAGGTTATGCATGCCTGACTTTCTGAAATTCAAAAGGCTGCTGCCTGATCCTCCCCATTCAAGGTGACTCCCCAAGGATGGATGCTCTTCAAGGGCTGATAGTCAATGATGAGTGAGAGCTTGTTTGGCAAGCCAACCTAAGACAGGCACAATTCAGTTGCTGAGCCCCGCTGAGGTGGGATCAAGAAGGTTGGAGCAAAGAACTTAGACTCCCACTGAGCACCCATGTAATAAAATATAAGGGTATGTAGTAGGACAGGTCCATAGGGTTGAGGAAATTGGTTCAAACCAGTTGCTAAGGCATGCATATAATATACTTCCTTATGAGCCAACCTAGAGTGTGTCTGAGGGCCTAGCAACAGGTGCTGTCAGAGTTCATGATTGCTGTCAGAGTTCCTGATCATGTCTAGCCAATGAGGGATGACCACAAAATGCCACCAGATTGGGGCACAGCTTGGGTGCTGGGAGGAGGGTATATAAGGCCTTCCCTGATAGTGAATAAATGAGTTTGCTGTTTGCCTTCAACTGACCCCTGGTGTCTGTGTCATTGACACTGCACCTTCTTACCCCCTCCCCTGAGGGAGTCGTTAGGATCCATTAACAAAAGTCCTTATAATTCTGTCCAAAAGTCAGAATTATATGCTATTCTGATGGTATTAATGGATTTTACGGAACCTCTTAACATAGTTACTGACTCTCAGTGTGCAGAAAGAGTTGTTTTACACATTGAAACTGCTGAATCTATCCCTGATGAGTCAGAATTAACTTTGTTATTTATTCAGTTACAAGAAATCATCAGGAATAGGAATCATCCCTTATATATAACTCACATCCAATCCCATGCGTGTCTGCCTGGTCCTCTAGCACAAAGAAATGATGAGATCGATCAACTATTGATAGGAAATGTGCTGGAGCCTCAGGATTTCATAAAAAAGCATCATGTCAATAGTAAGGGTTTAAAAGAGGATTTTTCCATAACCTGGCAACAAACCAAGGCAATGTTCTACTTGTTCTTTATACAACCAAACTTACTACCTGCAGGAAGTAACCCAAAGGGTACCCAAAGGAATGAAATCTGAAAGATGAATGTGTTTAATTTTACAGAATTTGGAAAATTAAAATATGTGCACCACACCATTGATACTTATTTAGGATTCCAATGGGCAACTGCTCTGAGTTCCAAAAAGGCTGATTCTGAAATCACACTTTTGCTCGAAGTTATTGCCATCCTGGGAATACCTGTACAAATTAAGACTGACAATGCTATAGCATATGTCTCTGGTAAAATGAAACAGCTTTTTGCTTACTACAATATAAAGCATATTACAGGTATACCACACAATCCTACAGGCCAAGCAGTCATAGAAAGATCAAATTAAACTCTAAAAGATATGCTAAATAAACAGAAAGGGGTAGTAAAGACCCTCAGAAATAGATTACATAAATGTTTTACTAACGTTGAATTTTCTCAGTGCTAATGAGAAAGGAACAACAGCTGCAGAGAGACATTGGATAATAGAAAAAAACCACAGAATTAAATAAGCTTGTATACTTTAAGGATGTGGTGACCTCAGAATGGAAACCAGGATATGTGTTACATTGGGGACGAGGTTTTGCTTTTGTTCCTACAGGAGAAGAAAAGCTATGGATACCATCAAAATTGATAAAGGTTCAATTTGAACAAGAGAGACCTCTTAATTAGAAGAGGTGATAGTTCAACAATCAGCATGACCATCCAATTTAAACTAACAAATATATACCACTAACAAATGCTTTTCATTTGATTAGATATAATTTACCAAAAGGGAACCTCCCCAAAGTTAGGGTTGGGGAAGGGTTTTGTTTTTGTCTTTCTGGAGAATGAAGGCTAAAGAATGTGAAGAACACTGGACAAATGAGACATCTGAAGAAAAAGGACAAACCATCCAGAAAAAAAATGTCCCAAGAAAAAGAGTATATTGGACTATTAGTGTATCACATTTCCAACAGGATAAAATTTCATAACTCTTCACAAATGTTTGTTTCTGCTGTTCTCTACAAACACATAATGCAAATGGTCTTTATGTAGTCCCAGTTCAATTAAAAATTAAAGCTGGCTTTGGAGTTGGAGTGTGACTCTTTCATTCTCTAAACTCAACCATGCTTGTTAAAGGAGTTTCCTTTTTGTGGCAAAAATTAGCCACTGGGCAAGAAAATGCCCTTGCCTCGACTGCTGACAAGCAGGACACAAAAGAAAGGACTGCCAAACCTTGCCAAGATAAGGTAGGAAGGCCTTTCAGAATATCCTGCTTCACAGAAAAGTCTGTCAGATATGTTAGGCCTGTAGGCCAAAGATGGATGCCCCAACGTTGCAGAGGAACCTTAGGTGACTGTCCAGCACACACTTTTAATCCTAGCACTCAGGAGGCAGAGATCCATCTGGATTTCTGAGTTCAAGGCCACACTGGGCTACATGAGATTAATCCAGTCTAATAGAGAAACAGCCAGGCAGTGTTGGCACACCTTTAATTCCAGCACTTGGGATCACACACCTTTAATCTCAGCACTAGGAAGGTTGAAACAGGAAGTGATATGACTGGCCAGAGAAAGGAATATAAGGTGGGAGGAGACAGGAACTCTGGCTCTTTCAGGCTGAGGAGTTGGTGAGCTAAGAGGTGGTGGCTGTGGCTTGCTCTGCTTCTCTGATCTTTCAGCTTTCACCCTGGTATCTGGCTCTGGGTATTTATTATAGGACCATTTAGGATTCATGCAACATTCTAGGACAGCCAGGATTACACAGTGAAACCCTGTGTTGAACACCCCATAGCATTTTCACACTATTAAGCTCTCTTTAGTATTAATTTTTTATTAATATTCTTTTATTCTATGGACTTTGAAATTATTTTATTTCCATTTTCAGTTAAAAACCATGAATTATTTAAAAGCGACTTATTTATTTTCCAAATATTTGGAGATTTTCTGGATATTATTGTTATTAATTATTAGGGTAAATGCTTTGTGGTTAGAGAATACTCTTTGTTTGGCTTGACTACTTTTAAAGTTATTGACTTATTTTATAGTAAACATCCTATGTGTTCTGCTTTTGGGTAAAGTGATCTTTAAATGTCAGCTAGGATGGTTTGGTTGATAGTATGGCTCAGTTTTTTTAATCATACCTACTGGTTTTCTTCCTATTGCTCTATCAGGAAGAGATAGAAAAGGGGGAAGGCTTGAATCTTTGATGTGTATGGGTGTTTCGTTTGCATATATGTTCTTGTAGCACATGTGTGCTTGGTATCTAGGGAGACCAACAGAGAGCATCAGATCTCCTGGGACTGGAGTTACAGACGGTAGTGAGCTGCCATGTGGGTGCCTGGAATTGAACTTGGGATCTCTGCAAGAGCAGTATATGCTCTTCACCACTGAGCCATCTCTTTGGCATGTGGCAGAACCTTTAAAAGCATATTGTTTTTAATTTAAACCTTTTCTCTTTATGATGTCACAGTGGTATGGTTAAAAACATGGGTGTGGGAGTCAGCCACTAGACTTTCGCTGTATGTGGGTGCGTGCATGCAGCAACATGAACGTGGGGATCAGAGGAAACTTGTGGAGTCATTTCTCTCTTCCCACCTTGGCATAAGTTCCAGAGACCCAGCTGAAGTCATCTGCCTTATGCAGCAGGTGCTCTGCTCACTCAGCCATCTTACCAGCCTCTCAGATGAGTTGTTTGTTTCAAGTTACTTCTCTATAAATCATGGAAAGTAATATGACTCATATTACAGTGCAGCTATGAAATGCAATAAGCTCAACTATGAAGGCAGTTAAAAATTATTCCCCCCACAAAGAGTTAACTTTCCCAGTTTTTAAGAGGTAATATAATATTTCTAAAAATTATTTTTATTATTTTATGTTTCTGTGTTTTTTGCTTGCTTGTATGTATATTCACCATGTGAAAGCCTGATGCCTAAAGAGGCCAGGAGAGGGCATCAGCTCCCTGGAGATCTGGAGTTATGGGCAGTTGTGAGCTACCATGTAAGTGCTGGCAATAGAACCCTGGTCCTCTGGAAGAACAGCCAGTGTTACTAACTGCTGAACCATCTCTCCAGCCCCAGAAACAATATGTTACTTTGACAGGATTCTGTAAATCAGAGGATCTTGAGAAGTGCTCAATTAGAAGATCTTTGGTTTTCTTTCTTTTGTTTTAATGGATACTTCCTTCTGATTATCAGCACTGTCCGAGGTGCTGAAAACATCCAGTAACTCTTTTGTTTCATTTTGAGATACGGTTTCTCTGTGTATCCCTGGCCATCCTGGAACTTGCTATGTAGACCAGGCTGGCCTTGAACTCACAGATATCTACCTGCCTCTGTCTCCTAAGTGCTGGGATTAAAGTTGTGTGCCACCATGCCCCACTTCAGTAACTTAACTCTGACTAGAATCAATCCAGTTAGAGGATCTTGGGATTAATTCATAGTTCTTTTTAAAAAAATGCTTTTTATTTACTTTTGACAGTGCCATACATGTATATGATACATTTTGATCACATTCATCCTCCTCCGATTTCCCCTCTTTTCTCCCTCAAGCTCCTTCTCCCCAACAAGTCCTCTTCCTACTATTGAGTCATTTTTTTTTAATGACCCACTGAGTTTAGTTTTTGTCTTATTATATGAGTATGGATATGATTTAACGGAGCTGGGCAACTTACCAGTCTACACTCTGGAACATGACGACTCCCTGTCTCTCAGCAGCCATTGACTGCCAATGACTCCTTAACTATGGAGGGGACCTCCTGAGCCCGTCCTCATTCATGATGAGATATTGAAGGGCCTGATTTTGTGAGGTCTTGTACAAGTACCACAGCTGCTGCAGCAGCCATATCTCATCTGGAAGACCATGCTCTGTAGCATTCCTCCTATAGCCTCTGGCTTTTGCATTTTTTATGCCTCATCTTCCTCAATGTTTCTTGGGCCTCCACAGTGACATGGATGTCCCTTACTTGGCTGAGCACCCAACATTCACTTACTTTTGGTACTTTGACTAGTTGTGAGTTTCTGCATTCACTGTTGCTCACTGTAAAAAGCAGCTTCTCTGACCAAGGCTGAGGGCAACACTAATTTATGGGTATAAACATAAATATGCAGTTTGGCAACATATCTATTTAACAAAATGACAGTAGCTTGTTCCTCTCTAGGCCTATGTCCTCTCCAGCCATGGACTTTTGACCAGGTTTGAAGTATGAGACATGAATTCTTTCTGTAGAATAGGCTTAAATTTCAATTTGAAAGCAATTGGTGATCTTGAAAGCCTCCTTCCTGAGGACTAGCTTCCACGGTACTAGATGGTACCATCCAAGCTTCCAAAGGAGAGAAGCAACCAACAGTCCCCAGGGGCAATGATAGTGTCTGAGGGCCACATTGACACTGGAACCATAACCAATCTGAGTGGCCTGTGCTGCCACTTGGGGCCAAGGTGACACCTGAGCCTGAGTTGATGATGGGGACCATGTCCGAGTCTGTGGTCCTACCACAGTCAGGGTCTGTGTTGATGTCTGTGGCCCAGGGTGCCACCAAAGGGTCTAGGCAGCATCCTGTGGCCATGTTGGTGTCGAAAGGCCATGCCTCTGCTGGAGCCATGCTGATCTGAGTGGCCTGGGCTGTCATCTGGGGCCATGGTGTTGTCTGGGCTAGTGCTGCTGCTGAGGGCCATGTCTGGGTCTGCGGCCCTGCCAAAGCCAGGATCTATGTTGATGTCCATAGCTCCTGATATCATTAAAGGTCTGATGCCAGGGGTCTGGGCTACCACATGGGGCCATGTTGGTGTCTGAGGGCCATGTTGCCACAGGGGCCATGTCAATTTGAATGTCCCGCACTGCCATCTGAGGCCATGGTGACATCCTAGCCTAGCCTGCTACTGAGGACTATGTTTGGGTCTGTGGTCCTACCACAGTTGGGGTCTGTGTTGATATCCATGGCCCATGGTACTACCAAAGGCCACACAGATGCCCAGGGTCTGGGCTGCAACCTGTGGCCATGTTGGTGTCTGGGGGGATGCCACCAGGATTACACATCAGTGTGTGGCCTACACTCCCACACAGGGCCATAGTGTCATCCGGGCCCAGACTACTGACATGGGCCATGTCTGGGTCTGTGGCCCAGCAGCAACCAGGATCTGGGTTGATATCTGTGGCTCCTATAGCCACTGGGTCTGTATGGATACCCAGGGTCTGGACAGTCATCTGAGACCATGTTGGTGTCAGAGGGCATTGCTGCCACCAGGGCCATGGTGATATCTGGGTTTGACCTGCTGCCAAGGGCCATGTCTGAGTCCATGTTTCTGCTGCAGCTGGGGTCTGTGATGATGTCCATGACTCATGTTACCACAGGTCATATACACAGAACTATGTGTGTTGAAATCTAAGGGTCCTGCTGAGCTGGCCTGCCCCTCAGTGGCCCTGGGATAGCTGGCCCTGCCCCTCACTGGACACTGCAGCAGGAGAGCTGGCTCCCCTGTACTCAGGAGAGATGGCCCCACCCCTCACCATGGGCAGGGGAGAGCTGGCCTCATTTCCATGGGCGGGGGAGAGCTGGCCTCAATGGCATGGGCTTAGGAGAGCTGAATCTGCCCCTTACCTGATTGGGGGGGGGCAGTCCTAGTGACCCAGACCAGTCAGCCCAGCTACCACCCAGACCCACATCCTGGGCCTTGGGTTGGCCTACCCTCACATCTGTCCCATCTATGACCTGCTGGAGTTCGTGAAGGAACTGGTCCTGTGGAATAATAACCACAGGATCTGCATGACTTGGAGCAACAGCAGGATATCTGAGAGGAGTTTTGGTGAGGGTCCAGTGATGATGGTGTGCCAGAGGCCTTGAACCAGACCAATGACTCATTGCAATGAACAGTTTGTGTGTGGGCTGACTGGACAAAAGGGTACACTGTGTGACACACTGCAGCTCCCGATGCCACTAGGATGAATGAAGAGGTGTTGGAAAGACAGAGAAGGGGGAATGCTTTCTTTTTTTTGTTAGTTTTGTTTTATTTTTAATTAATTTTGGGGGGAATTCTTTTGGGAGTGCATGCTTCAGAGGTGAGGGGCAGATATGGAGGGGCTGGGAGGTGAGTGCGATTGGGGTGCATGATGTGAAATTCCCAAAGAGTCAATAAAGAATTATGTTTAAAAAGAAAGAAATTACTTTAATTCTTTTGTATTTGTTAGGATTTCTTTGTGGCCTTCGGTGTGGTCTATTTTAGAGAAGATTCCATAGACTTTGAGAAGAATATGCGTTCTGTATCTGTTGGATGGAATGTTTAATGGACATCTGTTAAGTCGTTTTCTCTATGGTGTAGTTTAACTTGTTGATTTTTAGTTTAGATGTCCTATCTGTAGAGGAGAATGGAGTGTTTGTTACTTATTATGGTAGTTATTTGTCTCATTTCTAGGATAAAATACCTAACAAAGGCCGGGCGGTGGTGGCACACGCCTTTAATCCCAGCACTCGGGAGGCAGAGCCAGGCAGATCTCTGTAAGTTCGAGGCCAACCTGGGCTACCAAGTGAGTTCCAGGAAAGGCCCAAAGCTACACAGAGAAAATCTGTCTCGAAAAAACCAAAAAAAAAAAAAATACCTAACAAAGGCAACTTAAGGAAAGGAAGACAGGGAGGAAGGAGCTTGTTCTGACTCACAGTTCTGGGGAGATAATCAACCTAGGCAGGGATGTGTGACATCAGGTGGATGGTCACATTGTAAATTCTTGTGCTCTGTTTTATTCAGTGAGGGACCCTAGCCTATGGAATGGTATTACCTACATCCCCAAGATACAATCTATTACTTTTTAAGTCAATTTAAAAATAGAAATAAGAAGGAAAAAGAAATTATGTATGCAAATGTCCTTGGCACATGGCAGTTCACAGTCACCTCCAGCATTCACAGAGATTCCTCATTTACATTATTACAGTGGGAAACTGGGCCTCCAGAAAGCCTTGAACCATGAGAGGAGCAAGTAATAGGGATTCTCCTCAAGCAGGGAACTCTGAAAAGGAGTTCTTCCCAAGCCATTCATGTTTTTATTCATACTTACAAAAATAAAAAATAATAAAAGACTTCCCAATAATAAGGAAGTTCATAAAGTAGATAAATGTAAGAAAGAAAAAAAATATATAAAAGGATTTGTGTGTGCTTGTGTGTAACAATGTAGTGTTGTATGTGTGTATGCCTATGTATGTGTGTGTGCCTATGTATGTGTGTGTATTTGTACGTGTGCATGCGTGTGTGTGTGTGTGTGTGTGTGTGTGTGTGTGTGTGTTGCGTGCATGTCAATGTGCAGGTGCATGAGCAGGCATGTAGAAGCCAGCGCAGGATTTAGGACTTCTTCCTTTGTTTCTCTCCATCATTGCCATAAGCCTGGGAGTCTCCCCGCCCGGGCAGCTTGTCATTTGAGCAGGTTGCCTGTCTCCATCTTCCAATGCTGGGGTTACACATAGGTGCAGCCATGTCTGCTTTTTTTTGAAAATAATGTTTTATATTCTGAAATTATAATATAATTCATCATTCCCTCTCCGTTTTCCTCCCTCTAACCTCTCCCATGTGCCCCTCCTTTTTCTCACTCAAATTCATGGCCTGCTTTTCTTTAACTCTGAATGCACACATTTATGTATACACATTCCTAAATATATAAATACAACTTAGTCCGTATAATGTTACTTGTATGTGTGTTTTTTCAGGGACAACCATTTGAGGGTTGATAACCAGTTGGTGTTCTCTTCCCTAGGGAAGGCTGTGTCTCCCTTCCTCAGCATTCCTTAGTTCCCTGCAGTTCTTTGTTTAGGATTAGGGCCCCATGAGCTCTAGCACGTTGGTGTGGTGCTTGCTCATGTCATGTTTAGGCAGCCATATTGGTGAGACTCCATGGCTCTATCTTCTAGGAGACACACCCTCACAGCGGACTTACCCGTTCTCTGGCTTTTACGGCCTTTCTGCTCTCTCTTCCACAGTGTTCCCTGAGCCTTAGGTACAGGAGTTGTACTGTAGATACATCAGTTGGAACTGGGCTCCACATGGTGCCCCTGACTTGATTGGTGGTGGTTTTCTATAATAGTCTCAGTCTGCTGCAGAGAGAAGTTTCTTTGATGGGTGAGATCTGCACTTACCTGTGGATATAAGGATAAATATTTAGAATATCTGTAGGGATTATGCTGGTTTAGTAAAGTGGTGGTTGTAGGTGGTCCTCCAGAGATCCATGGCTTCTCTGGCCCCAGATAGTGGGGCACAATTTACCTCTTATTGAGCGGGCCTTAAGTCCAATTAGAGATCTGATGATTACCTATGAGGAACACAAGGCATTACTGCACCCTCAGGGTTATCCTGCCAGGCCACCTGTAGTTTTAGTTCATTAGCATAATAGCTGGTTGGGACTGTTGGTTGCTTCTCTCTCTCTCGGAAGCCTGCATGGCACCTTCTGGTACTGAGAAAGCTAGTCCTCAGGAAGAGGCTTTCCGGTCAGAGCCAGCTCAGGTCCTCTGGGTCCTGTGTTCAAAGTGCATGATATCCTTAGCAACAGGGACTTGCCTTCCACCTCTGGGCGGCAACCAATGGCAACTGGAGTAGTCCACAATGTTTTGGGAGTTTCTTGGACAGCTCTGACCAACATATCAAAGGGAGGCTTCATATGCCTGGCGTTAGGGTTTTTTTCAGGCAGTTTATGGCTTTTGAGGGGAGCATTGTTAACCCAGATAGGAAAATTTTCATTTAAACAATATATGTATGTATATAATATGTAATTTTAGGTAGATAGACAATATGATTTCTTTCTTTTTTTAAAGATTTATTTATTATGTATACAGTGTTCTGCCTGCATGTATGTCTGCAGGGCAGAAGAGGGCACCAGATCTCATTATAGATGGCTGTGAGCCACCATGTGGTTGCTGGGAATTGAACTCAGGACCTCTGGAAGAGCAGTCAGTTCTCTTAGCCTCTGAGCCATCTCTCCAGCCCGATAATATGATTTCTTATGCCTTTTTCAGACATACAAGTGATTTGAAGGGGAATGGGAAAAATGGGGGAAAGGCTTCATCTAGGGAGAAAGGAGGAGATTAATACAGAATAAGGAGGGAGAAGGGTAATGAATACAGAAGATGGAGGGAAGAGGGTAAACTAACAGTAAGAATGTCTGAAAAAGGCCAGTTGTGGTGGTTTGAGTGAAAATGGACCCCATGGGTTCATGGGAAGTGGTACTATTAATAGATGTGGCCTTGTTGGAGGAAGTGTGTCATTGGGAGTGGGCTTTGAGGTTTCAGATGCTCAAGCTAGGTCCAGTGTCTCTCTCTTCCTGCTGCCTTCAGATGTGGATGTAGGAATCTCAGCTGCTTCTCCAGCACCATGTCTGCCTGCATGCCGCCATGCTTCCCGCCATGATGACATTTGGACTAAATCTCTGAACTGTAAACAAGCTCCCAAATGAAATGAAATGAAACTCCTTTATAAGAAGAGTTGCCATGGTCACGGTGTCTCTTCATAGCAACAGAAACCCTAACTAAGATACAAGTAAATAAAAGGTATAATAAAAATGAAAAAAAAAAGGCAAAACACAGGAGCAAAGTGAAAAAAATACAGAGAGAGAAAGGAGAAAGAGACAGGAAGGGAATTTTTATACACACCTAACAGATGGTAGAAATGAAGATTTAAGGTCTCTCTGGTGCATCTGAATAGATCCCAAACTCCCGCTCACAGTCGGAGATACCATGTGCCTGGCCCTGTCGCCAACTGCACGGCTGCTGTGCCTCTGTCTTTGTGTGTTCCCTGTTTCCTATGATACCACTTCCTTGTCTTTGTTTAATTCTATGTCCCAGGAATACCTGAGATGATCCCAAATCCATCATCTCTTCTTCTTCCATCCCTCTCCCTCTCCTTCTCCTCCTAGTCTTTGATGGGGGATCTGGAAACTTTAGGGAGTGGGGGGTCTCCCTGGGGGTGTGTCTGGCCTCTATCGCTTCCTTACTCTCAGCTTCCTACCTGCCAGAGGGTGAAGAGCCTTCTCTGTACATATCCCTGACACTGTGGTGTTTTGACTAAGCAACCAGGACCTAAACCTCTGAGACTATGACCAAATAGGTCTTCCTTTAAGTTGTTTGCAATAGGAATTTTGTCACGGTGATGAGAAAATTAGCAAATATGACTATAAAGTTCTAGAGTATTATCTGACATTTAGTTAGCACTTGATAGAAACTATTAAGAGCTGATGAATATGGTCTCTATGTACGTTGTTCATTGTGCAGAGGTGTATCGGATGCAGCTTGTACTGGTTCATGGCAACCATTTGTTCACATCTCTTCCCAGTTCCACATTCACCATGGTCAGGTAGCTGGATGCTGATTGTGATAGGAGGATTTATGCCTTGGCAACTGGAAAATGCTTTAAATCAAAATTAAAATTTTCTTTTTGGCGAATAGGATCCAACATGTTATTTATCTAGGACAGTGCCTGGCACATAGTAGGCATTCATTAAATACTTGTTGAATGAATAAACCCTGTGTTTAACCAGTTCGTTAAAATCTTTTTGGCCGTGACTTGAACTGGTAGGGGCTCCCTGCAGAATTCTTAACCTCAGGAGCCTCTGGCTGTGGACAGTGCTCAGGCATTGCCTGTTTCCTGGGCAGCCTCCAAAAGCAAACCTTGAAATTCCTTCCCTTAAGTCCCCGTCTCTTGGAAATATTGATAAAGGGGACAAGGAATGAGAAGCAGAAATGCCATTGGTGACTGAGATTCTCTGTCAAGTTCTCGGGATTCAGCATCTGGTGTCTGTGTGGAGCATGCTGTTGGCTTGCTCCTTAGATTTACAGCCTTGGGTTTCCTGTGAGGATGCCAGGGTTAAGTGAGGGAAGATCACCAGCCCCCATGTGCATGCTAGAGTAATGAGAAAAGAATGTGTGGAGTCGATAGCAGGTGTTCGAGTGTCAGGAGGGATCAAGTGTGGGAACCTCTGTGTTAGAAGCAGGTGTGAGATTATGTGTCAATCTGCTTGTCACTGACCTTCTTTTGGAAAGCAAGCTTGAACTCCCCTAGTAGGTCCAATGGAGGGCGGTGCAGCATGGAGGAAGGAAGGTACACAGCACATTTGTCTTTATAATTAACACAACCACAGAACAGCAGCTTCATAATAAAAATGCCATTATTGCTTATGCCTCACAAGAGTAGTACGTGGTTTTGCACTGTTTTGCTGGCCTTCCGTCTTGATGCTGTGACGTAGTTTGGCAGGTAATAGTGTCATTTTATGTTTATTTAATTTTGTGTGAACATAATGATGTGATGAACATAGTGACGGCAGGCATGATTGGTACACATCTGGGACCCCAAACTCAAGGTGTGGAGTCATCAGCGTCAGGAAGAATTCAAGACCATTCTTGTCTACCTAGTGAGTCTGAGGCTATCCTAGGCTACATGAGACTCTGTCTCAAAAAACTAAATCTTGCAAAAATAAACACAATATAGTCTTATAATACATGTGCTGAGGAACCCACTTCTCACATCTGTACATTTCTTCCCAACAGATAACTGCTAGTATTAGATCTTGTTTATTTTTCTAGACTTTTGGTATGTGATGAAGTCGATATGAATTCATTCAGGAATTTCCCTTCTTGAAGTCTAGTACTGTCACCACACTATTTTGTCTACATTTTTCTTTTAAATCATTTTGTTAGATCTGTCTGTCTGTCTGTCTGTCTATGGTCTCATTCTGTTGCCCTGACTGGCCTAGAACTCACTATATATCCCCTGCTGATTCATACTCAAGGCAATCCTTCTGGCGCTTCAGCCTCCTGAGTGCTGGGATTACAGACATGAGCTACCACTGCCAGCCTTGTTTTTGGAGATGGGATCTCACTATATAGCCCAGGCTGGCCTTGAACTTCTGATCCTCTTACTTTGACCTCCTGAATGCTGGAGGAGAAGGTGGCTGCTGCCTGTGTGGGGGTGGGGGCGGGGGTGGGGGAAGGGGGAGGTAGCATGTGGCTGATGCTTGCTCACATCTCGGTGACTAGGCTTGTGCTGCTATGACTGGCTTCCTCTGAAATCTTAGGGGTAGTTTCACATGGTACCCCAAAAGCCCCCTCTTTCTTTTTGATGGTGCACACTGTCCCATTGTAGGGATGTACCACATTTGTCTAACCAGGATGCTGTGGTGGATATTAATTTGCTTCTAAGATTTTGCTTTTAGAGCCATGCTGTGGCAAGTTTTCTTATTGTGCACTTGTACTGGCAGATCTGTGCTGTCTGTTTCATGGTTGGAGCAGATGAGGCTCATGGTGGTGGCCATGAAAAGGCTCACTGCTTAGGGTCATGAAAGCAAGCTCTGCAGGCCACAAGAGTGTCCGCCACAGCACTTGCCTACATCCCATTCTACAAGATACATTCAGTGTTACAGAAAACCAGGCACAGATGAAAGAAAAGCCAATGAGGTCACATGACTATTAGCCAAGCTCTAGAGGGAGAGGGTGAGAAAGAGAGTGTGTAGGGCCCTGTCAAAGGGATGGACAGTCACCCAAAGCACAGCAGCATGTGTAATTTGGACACACCATAATGTTCAGTGATGGGGGGGGTGTACTTCAGTCTCTGTGGTACATATGCGGGTACAGCAACGAGCCCTTGAATCCTGTGTTGGGTGAAGATTGGACTTAATAGTTCTTTAGAAGAAGCTAATGAGCCAGACGCAGTAGTGCACACCTTTAGTCCCAGCACTTGGGAGGGAGAGGCAGGCATTTCTGTGAGTTTGAGGTCAGCCTGGTCTACATAGAGTTCCAGGCTAACTAAGGCTACATAGTGAGACAATATTTCAAAGGAGAAGGAGAAGAAATTTCTTTGGAAAGCTGGCTTTTATGTCACTTTTTTTTTTTTTTTTTTTTTTTGTTTTTTAAGAAAAGGTTTCTCTGTGTAGCTTTGCGCCTTTCCTGGAGCTCACTTGGTAGCCCAGGCTGGCCTCGAACTCACAGAGATCCGCCTGCCTCTGCCTCCCGAGTGCTGGGATTAAAGGCGTGCGCCACCATCGCCCGGCCTTATGTCACATTTTTAATGTGATGTAAAAAAACAAAACAAAACAAAACAAAACAAAAAAACCCACACAAGAAAACCATGTTCTGAGTCGGGTGGTGGTGGCACACACCTTTAATCCCAGCACTCAGGAGGCAGAGGCAGCCGGATCTCCATGAGTTCGAGGCCAGCCTGGGCTACAGAGCGAGTTCCAGGAAAAGCACCAAAAGCACCAAAGCTACACAGAGAAACCCTGTCTTGGAAAAAGCCAAAAAAGAAAGAAAAAGAAAACTGTGTTCTGAGTTGGTACCTAGTACTGTGGCTTCAATGTTCTCTGCTATGAGAAGAGGGTAGAGGAGGGCTTCACGTACAAATGCTGTGTTTGCCCTGGGAGGCTGATGCCCTCCTAACATGCTGAGTAAACCAAGGGTGAGAGAAAGTTCCAACAGGGAGATACGGTGGAAGAAGAGAGTCATGCAGTGCAGCATGCCACACTTGGAGTTCCACACGGTTGCCACAGGTCCAGGAGCACACGGCTTCAGCAAACATAATTTATTGCAATCAATTCCTGTTTTCATTTTAAAGAGTATTGACTTTATAGTTCTGTTTCTGTTTAACTGGTGAATTGCCATTGCCTTTATAGTTTATATGGTACAAGTACATTTTTATACTCGTCTTATGTCCGTATGTATTTGAGTGACATAGCACAAATAAATGGCCATTCCTGGAAGATGGAGAACTTTTGTTGATGATGTTTTTTTGCAAGGCGCGTTACAAGAGGGTCCTGAGTGATATGATTAAGACTAGTATTTTTTTTTTGCATGTATTTTTTTTATCTTTATTAATTTATTCTCTCATATGGTCATCCTGACCACAGTTTCCCCTCCCCCTCCACATCCATTCCCCCTCTGTTTCCCTTTGGAAAATGGCAGGCCTCCCAGGGATATCAACCAAACATGGTACATCAAGTTTCAATCAGACTAGGCACATACCCTTGTATTAAGGCTGGACAAGGACAGCCCAGTAGGATGAAGAGTAAGACTAGTATTTTGTTAACTACTTTTTTCTGGTTTCTGTGGCCTGAGAAGAAGCAATTCAAGGGAGGAGAGGTTTGTTTTGGCAGTTTGATGGGGTGTGGTCCATCATGGAGAGGAAGGCTGCCTATGTGTGGGGGAGCATGTGACCACTGCTTGTTCACATCTCAGTGACTTGGAAGCAGGGAGCTGTGAATGCTTGCATACTTTTTCTTCTCTTATTCCATCTAAGGCCCCAACCCATGGGACGAAGCCATGGGATTACCTGAGGAGAAAAACCTACCCTGAATGTGGGTAGGTTTTTCTCCTCAGGCAATCCTCTCTGCATTGCCTCAGAGACACACCTGGGGTGTACCTCGATCTACTAGGTGATCCAGTTAAGTTGGCGATGAAGAGTAACCAGCACAGGTGTTCATTTCTTTTAATTAACTGATTAACTCATTTTGTGGCTCTTGGGATGAAGCCTAGGGTCTCACATATGCTAGGCGAAGGTTTCGCCACTGGTTTATACCTCTTAGATTTTCCCCAACTTTTCATTTTGAGACAGGATCTACCTAAATTGCCTAAATTGGCCTTGAATTTATTCTGTAGTCCAGACAGGCTTTGAACTTTCTATCCTCCTGCCTTAGCCTTCTGAACCGCTGAGACCATGCACCTATATACCCATACCACTAGCCTGGACAGTTATCTATCTGTCTGTCTATCTATCTATTTATCTATCTATCTATCTATCTATCTATCTATCTATCTATCTATCTAT
>CABHPH010155179.1:18171-32531 GCA_902168325.1 Peromyscus nudipes | reverse complement strand
CACACACACACACACACACACACACACACACACAGAGAGAGAGAGAGAGAGAGAGAGAGAGACAGACAGACAGACAGACAGACAGAGACAGACAGAGACAGAGACAGACAGAGACAGAGAGAGACAGGGAGAGACAGAGAGAGACAGAGAGAGACAGAGAGAGAGATAGAATGGATAGTTACAAGTCTCTCCTTGAAAGGAGCTGGCTGCTCTAATTCTACCAGATGCCCAAATGTCTTCCAAACCAAAAGGACCGTAGTGGGTGTTCATCTGCAGAAGGACAGATAGTGTCTGCTACCGTGGAGGCTGTGTAGATAGAATCAGCCTCTGCCTGCATCAAAGAGAGGGACAAGGACAGCCAGCCAGTCTACGGTCATAGAACACCATGTGCAGAGCAGGCTTCCACTGAGATTCATATCTCATGTCACACAATAAAATTAATTTCATACCGATTATTAGGCAATCAGTAGAACATCTTAAATGTCAAATCATTTTCCAGAACTCTAAGAAATTTAAAAACACTATCAATAAATTACAAAAGCCAACCTACTGTCTAATCCTACACATCTCCGATAGATAAAAATCAGAAGACAAGCGGTGGGAAGATGGCGGCTTTCCAAACAGCAGCAGTAGAGGCGCTGTGTTTTCTTCCCTTACCAGAATATGATCCCTACGGAATATCTAAATCCTGCAACAGATAACTGGGTGCACATTCACCAGCAACACAAAAGCAAATGTAAACAGTTACACAATAAATGAATGTGGTAAATACAAATGTTCACAGGAAGTGACTGTGGTGTTGATGCGCTCTTCTAGTCTCTAGTAGTAAAACTCATATACCTCACTCAGAAAAACACGTCTGAATAATAAATATATTCCATCTTTGGTCTCTTTTATTATTTCAAATAAAAGACATTTATTACAGCAGTGTTGATAGCAGAGCCCTTGTGTGGGAAAGAACAGTACTGTCATTAGAATTCTAGAACTATAAAACATCCTGGGAAGCAATTGTTATGATATCAAATGAAACAGGCATGATACAGAATTGGACATTTAAAGAGGGATGTACAGAGAAAGTAGGGCAGACATTAGTGCTCAAGCACAGCTGCAAATGTTCACACTACCAGGCACCATCCCAAGTCTTTCTGTGTAGTAGCTCAGGGATGCCTCAAAACATTGTGAGTTCTGTTGTATCAGTTAGGAATCTGAGATACAGAGAGATGAAGTAACGTGTCCAGGTTCACACAGCACAATGACTAACACGGTCCATTCTCTTTAACTATTGTATTTTAGGGCCTCAATAATAAACTGTGACACTGCTTGAAATATTCTTAATTAAATATGCATATTAAAACATTGGAGGGAGAGGCATTTAAAGGTCTCTGGGGAAGAGATGGAAAATATGAAGGAGAATAAAGACATCACACCACCCATCTGCAGAAGGGCAATGGCCTGTGCATTGCCTTCAGGCTACAAAATGAAGCTCCCCAAGTTCTGACCCGAGCAGCAGGAAGCTGGGGCACAGGCTGTGTGTGTAATGGGCAGGGGGAGTTGAGAACAGGGACGCCCCTGCTCTTGCCTAGGTCACCCTGCAAAGCTGAGCATCCCATGGGAGCACCAGAGTGGCTTGAGATGCAGAGGAGTCAGTGTCTGACCTCTGACTTCCCCTGGCTGATCTGTGCCAACTCCACAGGGGTAAGAAATCCTTAACCACCACGCCCAGTGTGTGGTCGTGATTTTGACCTGCATAGAAAATAGATGTAGTTCTGTTTTCTCAATGAATTCAATTAAAAAATAACATATTGCCCCAACTCAAAATGAAGTAACTGTACCAATTGTATACATACCTGTGTAGCTAGACAGCTAAACTACTTATGAAAGTCCACTGGAGCAGTATTGACTACAATTGCCTAATTTATCTCCACTTACTGAAAAAGAGGACACAATGTCAGTGCTTCAGGCTGCAATTGAAGAATAATAAGAATTATAAAAATTGCCCATATTTTTTAAAGTACCATTAGGAAGAAACACACTGACTCTGTTACCTGTCATTGGAATATAAAGCATGTTTCTTTTTGGCAGAGAAAGCCAGCAATTCCTATAATAAAAGTTACCCTGGAGGATATGTAAGAATAAGCTTGGAAAAAACATGAATAAAAGAAATCATCAAGTATTACTTGGAGCTACAGTTGTTGATCACGAGGATTAGGTTTGACAGGAAAATATATCCTTTGGGAAATCCTATTAATTCTTCACGGCAAATTTCACTCCACCCGGTACAATTGTGGTAGTGTACCTGATTCTGAAACCTAGTTTTATCAAATTTAGAAAATGGTTTCTAATGTGCTTAAATCTGCCCTGCATGAAATGTGGCTGCAGGATTCCAAATGTGTAGACAAAATCTGGCGGGGGAGGGGGGGACCCTCAAAGCCAACAGCAGCACAGAACCTATACAAGCTCACCAAAACACTGAAAATCAAGAGACTCGTTGACTAGATGAAATGTGTCGATGTGCAAGCATTATCCTTCCACTCTGTCTGTAAGTTGAATTACAAAAGGGAATGTTCCAAAAAAGGGAGAAGCCACCATGGCTGGTGGTTTAAGTGCTGAATAACTTATAAGACATAATTTGAAACGATTGTCTTGTGACTGACTCGATTCCCTCCTCTCCTGTAATTATCTTTCTTCTTCTACAGATTGCTCTTGTCTCAAAATGTAGATTGAAGGCGCCTCTGACTAAAACAGCTAGTTTCTGGGGGGCACTGATCCACTTTGGAAACAGGCTACTTCTTATCTCTCCATTGTATGCATTGGTCTCCTTTGAAGCTTTCTTCAGTGTCTTTATTTTCTCCAGTTTGATGACGTCAAGTCTTCTCATTACAGATACAGTAGCAAAATACCCCACTTATAAAGAACCCTCATCTCTGCAGCGATTTCCTTCTGTGGATGAAATTTTATCTGTGCTTGTTGTTGACCGTTTCATACAATTGTTTAGGCGATAGAATTTTTAAATTTTTTGACCAATGTTACATATGCACTGAAAGCGATATCTTGATAGAGGGAGACATCATGGGACTAGGGAGAAACCTGGTGCTAGGAAAGTTCCCAGGAACCCACAAGGATGACCCCAGCTTAGACCATGGGATCTTTAAGCAAACTTCAAGTTATTTTTTAAGCAGTGCAATTAATGAACATGGAATGTGTCTGTAAGATGTATTCCTGTCATTTTGTGGTCACTAAATGGGTTTTGGCAATGCTAAAAATGACGGGTCACAAATTGCTGTAATTGAAGAAGTCCTGTTATGTCCCAATTGAAAAGAATATTCAATACATTAATTATCTTGAGTACATTTTATATTTCATAAAGCTTAATCCATACCCCAGTATTTAAAGCTCTTTCTAAGTTGTAGATTAATTTACTCTTCTTAACAACATAGAATACTTTCATAGTATCCATTCTTCCCATATCTGAGTATGAAACAGCTTTCCAATCATTCATGTTTTCTTTCATCAAAGACTTAGAGATTTTTGCACACAAGTCTTTCACCTCCCTGGTTAAAGTATCATGTGTCTTAGTCGGTGTTCTATATGAGGAGACACCATGAAAGGCAGCTCTTATCAAAGAGAGCATTTAATTGGGGCTTGTTTACAGTTTTAGGGGCTAGCCTATTTTCATCATGGGAAGCATGGCAGTGCACAGGCAGACAAGGTGCTGGAGGGGAAGCTACATCCAGATCCTCAGTCATCAGGAAGAGAGAGCAGCACTGGGTCTCGCTTGGGCTTCTGAAACCTCAAAGCCCACTGCCAGTAACATACTTCTTCCAACAAGGCCACACCTACTCCAACAAATCGTACCACTCTCTAAGCATTCAAATGTATGAGCCTATGGGGTCCATCCTTATTCAAACCACCGCAGCGTGTAACTCTTCCATTTTTATTTGTTCTTCCTGCAAATGTGATAGTTTTTCTTCAGTTCCTTTGAGATGATCCATTGGTGGCATATTGAAACACTGCTGACTTTTGCATGTTTAGTTTGTAACTTGCAACTTTGTTAAATTTGTTTTTCAGTTTTAATTGTTTTTTTAATGGGGTTTGGGGTTTTGTACATATGTTAAATCATTGGGAAAGAGCAGCAAGTTCATGTCTTGCTTTCTTAGTAAGATGCTTTTTCTCTTGCTTAACATACACTAATATTTAAAATAATATTTCCAAAGGTTTTTAAATGCACGAGGGAATCCATATAATATAATATTAAACTAGAGAAATAGAATGCCAAAGCCTATGAGATAGTAATAGAATAAAATAGAGTAAGATAAAATGAAATGAAATTTTGGGGGCTTGCATGATAATTCGGCCAATAAAGTGCTTGTTGTACAAGCATGAGGGCCTGATTTTAATGCCCAGCACCACAAGAAAAAACAAGTATGACAGGGGTACCTCTTATCCCAGAGCTGGGAAGGTAGAGACAGGCAGATCCATGGGGCTTATTGGCCAGCCTCACCTACTCAGCAAGCTCCAGGGCTGTGAGAGACTCGGTCTCAAAACACAAGGTAGAGGGTGACTAAGGAATGACACCCAAAGCTGGTCTCTGACCACGTGCAGGTGCACAGACACACGCAGACAGACAACAGAGAGACAGACAGACAGACAGACAGACAGACACACACACACACACACACACACACACACACATACACACAGAACCCAGAGAGCTAAAATGATTGCTAAGACAGAGTGAACCTGCTAATCTCATTCTTACATCTTCACTTACTGGGATTGGCAGAGAAATTATAAAAATGCTTAGTTAAAGTGGGATTTCCAATGAACCAAGTGAATTTCTTATTTTAAATATGCCTCATCCGGTATTTGGGACATCCTTATGTTTTAAAAAACTATTGTTATTCTGATATTCCAATTTAGCTAGGCATCCTGTATTTGTATCTGTGAAGTCTGGCAACCCGACCACCAGCCCGTTCTTCTGTGAATCCAGAGAGGTAGGAGTTGCTACCCGTTTGGTGGCACCAGGTGGCCTCACGCTTGATTCTGCAGCCCAGCCCACCAAGCTGGTAAGAAAAAGCACCATGTAATTCATGTCTTTGCTTTTAATAAGCACTTTGTTGCCTGATGTGATTTGGAAAAACAGTAATTATTATAGTTAACATCACTTATTTAACTGTATCATGAGTAGAAAAGAAAATCTCCACCCAATCTGAAAAAGAGAATACAAAATGTCCTCCTCACTGGTCCTGCCAGAGAATTTCAGGAAATCAGTCAGAAAGATAAAGGAAGGTACAGTTTGAGGATGATGGCTTGTAGATGAGCCAAAAGACAACAAGCAAGCCAGAGAGAAGTCTCTTTGGTCAAGAGTGTGTGTACACACATAGGTGTAGTAGGAGGGGGAGGGTCCATGAAAGATTAGGAAGCTGACCCTGTGTTCCTGATGTAAGGCATTAAACATGATGTCTGCATAAGCTGGATGGAAACTTGATGCTTTTTCCACAGCATCCTTGAGATAGGGATGTTGAAGACAAGGAAATTAAGCACCAATGAGATTATCCTTCCTGACAGTGCATGAAGTCATTGTCTCTACTGCCTGCTTAGGTAAAAACATGTACCTACCATTATTTACTAACCATACCTCTCAAAACAAAAACAAAAACAAAACTATACTTTTAAAAGGAAAAATCAGTCCTGAAATACAAGGAGTTAAATTCTGAGGCTGCCTTGAGAAGCAGTCTTCTAACCACAAGTTACTGAAGCTGAATGATTCTGTGAGATGTAGGAGGAGTCGAGAGGGACTCACTGAGCACAGTTCATGAATTTAATCATCTTGTTGAGTATCCTGACCTGCAGGTACTAATTATAAAGCACAGTAAAAATTACAGCAAATGACTCTCTTATTAACTATTTTGCATAAATATGTATTTCTTAACTGGGAATAGAAATAGCTGGTATTTTCAGTTTGCTTTTCTCTTATATGTATACATTAGCTACTAAGGAGCAAGAAAAGGGACAAAAGCCATCAAATTCTCACTCTATATCCTACCTCCAAAATGCAAAAGGATTTAAGCTAAGGAATGCTACTTGGGTTCAAGCCAAGCCCAAATGGCCTCTTCTACCCCTAAACCTCCCTCTACCTTGCAGCAGATTCGACAGTGGCAGTCTTTCTAGTGCCTAACAGTGTCTTTGTGTTGAATGGCAAATGATGAAGTAGCCAGGTAATGGGATGGGGATGTTGAGAGGACAGGAAAGGTGACGAGGGAGAGGCAGCGCAGCGTCAGGGATCTGGACTACCTTGCTCCTGTTTAAGGAGAGATGAGAGAGAACTCTTAAAATCAATGTCATCCCTCCACAAAATGTAAGCCGTATATTCAACCCATCTTCAAGGCAGCCTCCCAAGCAATTAGCTTGACTGCAATTTGGGTACCACTGACATAGCTCCCACAGTCTTCACCAGCCATTAACCAAGCAGCTGGTTAGGGGAATTTTTTCCTAAATGAATTGAAATTTAGGAAGCACTTTTGTAGATGGCTCTTGTTATTTCTCTTTCTCGGTCAAAGAGGCTGTTTGGTAATTTCTAGCATAAAGACAAAGGATTGATGTTGGACCATCTCCTTTGCTAGGCTGAGGTATAATGCAGTTAATCTGGAGCGAAGTAGTGAAAAGGTGGGAACAATCTAAGGGACCGGCATGTTCATCTGTCCCGTGATATAAATGGTTTATCAATCACACTTTTTCTCTGCGGGCATCCGTGGTTCCTTGTTTCCCAGATGCTCGTGTGTGCTATTAAGCCAAATGCTGAAACAACAGGAGGAGGAGGTGCTTGTAGCCGTCTGTCACCAGACAGGACCGTGGGGATTCTGAGTACAGCCAAAGGCTCAAAACGTCTTAAAAATGTGCACTACTGCCAGCCTCTTCCATTTTCCTATATCAAGGCATACTGAATTAGAAACAAAATAAGTGATGAAATTAATAGCATCCCATCATTACATATTTACTTTCTACTCAATGACAAATTTAAAGTCCTAACTGTGCATAGTTGTCTAAGGATTCATATATAACTATAAAACATGTAAATGTGTGTGTGTTCACGTCTATAACATTCTGTCACATGTAGACAGTTTGATCAAGAGTGACCATTATTGTTAATGAGAAGAGCAAGGCCTTATTGTGACATGGTAAATGGGGATCAGAAAGTCCAAATGGGGAGTCACGTTGCTGTACAATGAATTTATAAAAAGCAAAAACATGTTTTCACAGAGTCTATTATATCATAAATACCCAACAGAATAAAATAATAAAGGTGAAACTTTTTTATTGTTGGTGGGATTCTGAGACTGAGTCTCATACTGAAGCCCAGGCTAGCCTGAAACCTACCACGTAGCCCAGGGTGGCCTCAAACTTTTTTCAGTCCTCCTACCTCAGCTTCCCAAGTGCATGGGCCACTTCTGAGAAGAGGGTCAAAGTTCTGTTGCATTTATAATATACAATGGAAATTGCGACATTTCTAAAGACAAATATCTTCCTCTCATGTCTAAAAATGGCAGTGGCAAGCTGGATGCAGCTATGATTATATAATGTATATATAATATAATATATACATCTATAATTCCAGCATTCCCACAGCAAGATAGGAGACTAAAGCAGAAGTGCTCAGAAGCTGGTGGGTCAGCTAAACTGCAAACACAGTGGAGCAGCAGAAACAACAGAGACTGTGTCACAAAGAAGGTGGAGCTTGAGAACTGACTCCCAGAATTGTTCTCTGACCTCCACACATGTGCTACAGCATGTGCATACATGTGCACACACAAACACACACACACACACACACACACACACACATACACAAACACACATAAACAGGTGAGTGGAAAGCCAGATCAGCATACCAGCCAGTTCTTTCATTGATCAACCATGTAATGCAAATGAAAACATTTACTATTGTCTTTAAAATATGTCCTAATCTGTGCTCCCATGGTGGGGATCAATATTACATCATCAAAACTGGATGAGAAGTTTAAAAAAACTAGCTAAAGACAAACACAGTATCCTCAGGTTATTAATATAGTTACAACTGCCACAGCATAGGGTATTATAGCCAGAGCCAAACTTCTCATGGTAGTTCGAGTCCTCCAAATGCATGTAAAAAAAATTCTCAGAGATCCAAATGGTTAACATCAAAACATTTTCTTAGCCAGAGTCAGGACTGAATGGACAGGTCTGGGTGAGACATAAGGTAACTTCCTCTACATGTTGTTGATACAATTTTAAAACCTGGTTTCTGTTTTCTCAAATATAAGCCTTTCCCTTGGAAAAATTCAATGAGGGGCTTTGCAAAAATATCGCTCATGTTGCACTTTCTGTGAGAAAAGCAAAAAAACCTGTGAAACAGTTGGCCAGCTGATTAAAATCGCGCACTGCATATGAATTAAGACTATTGACCATTTAGAGAAACAATTAAAAAGCTCTACAATGCATTAGCACAGAATCCATCAGTTTTCTGCCTGAGCCCCGGCAAAATGTCTCTTTCCATTCCTACAGCTCATTAATTCCCAAGCTGTGTTATTAAGGATGATAACATTTAGTTTTTCAGTGTTTTGCTTTCTCCTCTCTCTTTTGTTTTTCAAGAGCAAATGGGCATTTTACATCCTAGACGTGGACAGTCATTTCAGAACTGTACTCATAGCACTAAACAGTGTTCGACCTTGAGCAATGTGCTCAGCTTTCTTTCTCGGCCAAATAAAAGCAGAGTTCTCAAAATCAATGTTCACTTCCATGATGGTTTCAGGAAATCCATTTTCCCCTATTCTCTCATAAGTCCTGCACAGCTAGCACTGCCTGGACCAGTCTCCATGTGGCTCTGAGAGGCTAAATGACATGGAAGGAAAAGACAGACTGAGAAGCCTGGTGTGGTGGTATACTGTGTACCCTAATAAAATTTGCCTGAAGCTCAGAGAAACAAAGGAACAAGCCACTGCCACATCTTACCTCTAGGACTCTTCAGCCTGAAAAGCCTTTAATTCCTGTCTCCTCATGCTTTATATACCTTTCTCTGTCCTGCCATATCACTTCCTTCTTAGTGCTGGGATTAAAGTCATGTGTGCTTCCCAAGCAAAGGCATGAGATCTCAAGTGCTGGGATTAAAGGTGCGTGCCACCACTGCCTGGCATCTATGTTTAATCTAGTGGCTTGTTCTGTTCTCTGATCTTCAGGCAAATTTTATTAGGGTGCACAATATATCACCACAGCCTGGTGCCCTGGTCAAATCCCCAGCTACCCATTTCTCTTAGTGACTGAGTAATTGCTACCTTTTAGTGGTTCTAATATTTGTTTCACTTTTTATGGTATGATGTTTAGATATATAGTGAACTTACTATAGTGATGCAGATTAACACATCCATCTCTTCATACAGCCACCAGGAATATGTGGCAAAAAAAACTAAAATACACTCTATTAGCAACTTTCAAATATACAATGCTATGCAATAGACCCATAGAAGATTTCCATGCTTATCACTGAAGCTGTATATTTTTTATCAATATCTCACCATCTATCTCAGCCTCCATCCCTGATCTACCAATCTACTCTCTGCTTCTATAAGTTTGATTTTTTTTAGATTCCCCATGTAAGTAACATTATCAAGTGTCTTTCTGTATCTCATTTAACATGATGTCTTTCAGGTCAGTTCACATTATTGCAAATAGTAGAGTTTTCTTATTCCTGGAGAATGAATAATGTAGTGTGTGTGTTTCTATAAATAACAACTTCCTTTGTACTCATCTCTTGATGGACACTTAAGTTTTCACATCTTTGCTGTTGCGGGTTGTGTTGTAATCAGTAGGGCACTGCTAATGTATCTTTGAGAAACTAATACCATTTTTTGAATAAATTGTCAGAAGTAGGATTGATGGATCATTGTTATAACTTATAGCATGGTTATAATTTTATCGGGGAATAATCTCTAAATTGCTTTCCATAATAGCCATAGTAATTTACATTCCCACCACGAAAGACAAGATTTCCTCTTCCTTCACTTCCTCATCAGAATTTTTGAGTTTTTGGTGACAGCCATCCCAATAGGTGGGAGGTGATATGATGTTATTTTGCCACTGTTGTGGTCAGTAATGTTAAGCAGACTTTTAGACACCTATTGGACATTTTGTATCTTGTTTAAGAAAATAGGTATTCAAATTCTTTGTCCATTTTTAAACAGGTTATTTGTTCTTTTACTACAACATGCCTTTTACATTTTTAATATAATCTCTCATCAAACATTTTAGCAAATATTTTCTTCCAAGTGATAGTTTATCTCTTAATATTGCTCATTGTTTCTTTTCCGTGCTGAAGTCTTTTTGTTGGATGCAATCCCACTAATACCATTTTACCTTTTTATAAGCCTATGTTTTGGGGTCATATCCAAGAAAAATTATCATCAAAACCAATGTCAAGGAGCTTGTGCCTTCTACTTTCTTCTAAAAATTTCAGCCTTCACAACTCATGACTTTTTAAAAATTTGTTTTGGTGAGGCAGAGTTACAGAGTATTCAAGGCTAATCTGAAACTTGTTATGTGGCCCAAGCTGGTTTTGAACTGCTGACACTCATGCCTTTATCTCCCAAGTTTTGCAATTTCAGACAAATGTTATCAGGTTCAGCTTTTAGAAAACAATGTAGGTTGAGTTCAGTGATCGTTTGGCCTGCGTGTTTATGTGTGTACCACTTCCATACCTGGTGCCCGCAAAGGTCAGAAGAGGGTGTCAGAACCCCTGAGCTACAGATGGTTGTGAGCTACCAGGTGATTACTGAGAACTGAACTCAAGTCCTCTGCAAGTGCAAGTGCTTTTTACCACTGAGCCAACTCTCCATCCCCAGTTCCTAGCTTTTAGAGCTCATGACCTTGGAAGTCTCAGAAACACAACATTTTCTAGTGCCAGAAGAAAGCATGTATTCAGACAAGTAATCTTCTTATCAAGTACTTGCTTTTTGTACCAATTAGGAACAATCTATACACAGGGGTTTACTCATGTCACATAAAGATGCAGGGAAGGTGAACTGGAGACTGCTCAGCTCTTCTACGGTGTCAGCGTCATTGGAGTCACAGGCTTTTCCTGTCTCTCTGCTGCTTTTCCTCAGTATTGGGCTTTTGTTTTGTGGTTTCTGTACAAATAGAGTGGAGAAAGGAAGAGAGTGGAAGGGGAGGACATTTCTACAGGAATCTCATAAGCCAGACCTAGATCACATAGCCACCCTAGTTGCAGCAAAGTCTAGAGGAAATATTTCACTGGACATAGTATTTTCTCAAATAAAACTGTGTTCTAAGAACAAGGAAAAAAGGAACTTTGCACTGCCCATACTCAGTGGTCTGAGGGGTGTGGTCGTGACAATAACCCAAAGATATCTGCTCATGTTACTTCAGGAGACAACTTTGTAGCGGGAAGTCTAGCAATTCTAGAATTGAGAGGCTTCTCCTCCATGGAGTAAGCCAGCATTTACTTTCTTTCCTTTAAGTGCAAGGAATATGAGTGTGCACTTGAGGGGGGAGTTCACCTCTGTGGTTATTATTTTGTTCCAGTAGTTTTAGTTTGGTTGAGTTTAGTCACACTGTGTTTTAGGGCCTACATTTGGCTGGGGTGTCATCTAGACACGTTTCTCTATCCTTTTGCCTATGGGAAGTCTCTCTCCACAAGGTAATTTATGAATAGTTCCCACATTAGTACGCACCCTTTAAGGGCTCTCCATTGGAGTTTGTGGACTTCTGAACAGTGAGTAACACCGATAGTGCAGCCATCAACACTGAATATTTCCCAGTCGGCGCCACTTTCTCCAATGTGAAGGATGCACCTGACTCCCGCAAATCCTATTCAAATAAGCTTATCCCAACTCCAACAAGCTGTAGGGATAGCTAGAAACTCTCTATCTGTGAATGAAGATAAAACAAATGCAAAAAAACCATGATTGGGCCTGAAAATGTATAAAAATGGGTAATGTCCATAATCAAGCTTGTGTGAATTAAGGCCACCTAAGAAAAACAGTTTCTTGTTTGCTAGACATGAAACTGGCCACAAAATAAATAAAAATTGTTCTTTGCTGGTTTTGATCCACTTTCTATATTATTTACTTTTGAAAAGTCCTGCTAAATTATAGAGCCCATCTAGGGTATGTGATAAATTACTTTTTTTAATCTTCTGCAATACTTGACCATAAATAAGTTTATCAAATTAACTCTAGAAAATGCCACCCTGTTAAAATTTTCCTAGTAACAAGCATTGTGCTTTCTTCCTGTGTCTATGGGCCTGGTGCCATACTAGGTATAACGCAGATGCTGATGAGTGTTGGCTGAAGGTAATAAGAAGGGTGAGATATGGCTATGAGGGAAGCAGAGCAGAAGAGGCAGAGGGCTCTCTCAGGGCACAGGGGCAATCTGGCAACTCATAGGAAAACAGACATCTGGGGGAAAGAGTCACAGAAAGGCCGTGGCTGTCCATGGAGAAGGGGTGTTCTACCTTGTGCACTTGGCAAGAATGAAAGAGGCAACTGGCACCACCAAAGCAGAGATCAGGAACCGACTGTTCAATGCCACAGGGAGAAGCATCATGGAGAAGATAGATTTTTGTTACCAGATCCAGGTCTGACATCCACTTAGATTTATTTTTAAATAATGCAGGCCTTATTAAAGTAATTAGCCTAGCTGTGGGAGTTTAGTCCTTGATTCTGGAGTTCCCAAAATAATAGAACACATGTTGAATAAAAAGATAATTCGTAGACTCCATTTTTCTCTAGGGCCCCTTTTTTGGATACATGCTTATTTCCCAAATTCATAAATGTTGCACTAATATGTTTTAATTGCTCTTGCTTCTCTGTATGCAGTGATAGAATGTGAGCCATAACATTGATTCATTTCACATTTTGATTAAATTATAAAAAAGTCCTATCTAATTTTTATTTTAATTATGCAATGTGGTTACAGTATGTTCTTTTAAATTTGGCTTTAAAATGAGGCACTAATAGTCATATCTTGATGAATACTAACATGTCTATTCTACCCTTTTTCTATCACTATTGACTCCCTTGGTCACTTGTGTCCTAAATGAGACCACTGAGTCTAAAATATTTATGTGTTTAAGGATACTCTTAATTTCAGTTAGATATAAAACTGCCTTTACATAAATAACAAAACACTAAATTTATTTAGTCATACTTACATATGCAGTACCAGGTTAGGGTACGTATACATACAGTGCAGCATTAAAATAAGGAGATGAAAATCCCATCTTCTTCTTTAAAGTGAGAACTCCTCACTCTGGGCTTTATGAGACATCGCCGGAAAGAATGTAACTAATATGAGGAAACTTGAAAATGCTGAAGATAGAAAACTTTCCCATGCTCAGAGATTGGCAGAATTAATATTGTGAGAATTAGTATATTGCCAAAAACAATCTGTGGATTCAAAATAATCCCCATCAAAATCTCAAAGACAGAATTAGATAAAAATAATTCTAAAATGTGTGTGGAAGTCCAAAGTACCTCAGATAGCCAAGTCAACCCTAAGAAAAAGAGCAATGTTGGAAGTGTCAGGATATCTGATCTCAAACTATATTACAGAGCCATAGTAATAAAAACAGCATGCTCCTGGCACAAAAACTGGAATAGAATAGAGACCCAGAAAGAAACTCACATGGCCACAGCCACCTTATTTTTGACAAAGTGTCAACAACATACATTGGGGGAAAATACTGTTCAACAAATGGTGCTGGGAACATTGGGCATCAGTATGTAGAGGAATGAAACTAGATGCTTAGCTTTCACTACAAATAAAATAATAAAAAACAATCCAAAATGGGCCAAAGATCTTAATGTAAGACCCAAAACTCTGAAACTGGTAAAGTAAAACATAGGCAAACACATCCAGATACAAGGGTAGACAAGGAGTCCAACAGCACAGGAAATAGTTCCAAGAATTGACAAATTATGTTACCTGAAATTAAAAAGCTACCGCATAGCAAAGGAAACAGCCAGCAGTCAGCCTACAGAATGGAAGAAAAGCAGACAGGGGATTAATTTCCGGTATCTTAACAATGACAAATAAAAGGACTCCAAAAATTAAATAACAAAAATGTCATCCAGTCAATACACAGGCTATTGAATTGATTAAACAATTCTCAAAGGAAAAGCACACATGGAAAAATATATTTGAAACAATGTTCAACATGCTTAGTCTTCGGGGAAATCCAAATTAAAACTTCTCTGAGAGCCATCTCAAGCTAGACAGAATTTGTTTTTTTTTTTTTTTAGCATCAAAAACAAAACAAAACTCTAGTGGGTAGGTAGTGGGTAGGTAGTGGGTAGGTAGTGGGTAGGTAG
>CABHPH010155179.1:0-11810 GCA_902168325.1 Peromyscus nudipes | reverse complement strand
GCAATGCATGATGGGTCATGTCTATACTTCCAACTTTGAAAATACTATGATCTACTCAAAAATAAAAAAGTTGACAGTTTTTATAGCCTTTAATTCCACTGTTTTTTTTTCCTGCATACACCATAACTTTTCTTTTCGCTGTTCTATTATTGTGTGATCTCTTTGAAGACATTAAGTCACCATTATGACTCCATATATAACTAGACATTCAGTGCTGGCAAGATGTGGATCAGTGGGCAAAAGCACTGGCTGCTAAGGCTACCTACCTGAATTCAGTCTTCAGAACCCAGAAGATGGAAGGAGAGAACTGACTCCTGACAATTCTCTGAGCTCCATATGCACCATAGTACATGCATGTACACACACACATGAGTGTGTGTGTGTGCGTGTGTGAGAGAAAGGGAGAAAGAAAGTATGCATGCATCTCTGTATGCATACATGCATGCATGTGCATATGTGTTCACAAAAATAAATAAATAAAATAAATAGATAAATAAATAAATAAATAAATAAATAAATAAATAAATAAATAAATAAATGGACATTTTAAAAGATTGATTAAATTGAAATTCAAATGGTTTTGTATTGCCGAGCCAACTGAGCTAGTCAAATAGGCAGATGGTTTGTACCATTAGATAGAATCACAGTCTCAAATAATGACAATTCTTTTGCCAGGTATTCCCTCAGCCTGCCCTGTGCATGTTCCTCTGCCTTTGACTCTCTCACAAACCTTAATTTTAGAAACATTGAAATAAAACAAGTCAAAGAATAAAGGGCATCATAATCTTCTTCGGCCGTTTTAGGGTTATGTTGAAAGGCTCTTTAACCCCAAGTGCTGATGCAGCTGTGATGTGACTCAGCCTCTCTGCTGAAACAGTGTCTGCATCAAAGAACTGGGATGAAGATGACATGAGGAGACGCAGTGTGATGCTCAGGATGGTCCTGGATCAGCAGCATCTGCTTCACCTATGAATCTGATCAAAATGCCACCTCCAGGTGACTGGTGCATCCAAAAGCTTGGGAGCCACTGGGATGCTACATTTAAAACATCTAGCATGTAGTAATAACCATGACCACCAATTTCAAAATATGCAGCCTGTGAACACTTTGCTGGTTATGCTAGTTATTCTGTGTGCCAGATATTGCCTGGTTATAACAACGAGCTGGTTGACTGTCACCACCATGACTTGGTCAATGAGAAAACTGGGGTTCCGAGAAGGCTTTTGGCTTCTTCCCTGGTTTGAATTCCCAGTTGCAATGTCAACACTCAGTCACTTGAATGTTGTCACCTGGTCAGGCCTAAGCCTATCAGTCTTGTCCAACTTATCACCTGATTTTCTAGATAAAGTATGTTTCTCAGAGACACAAGTGATTTGCCAAGAGTCAGATAGTTCACAGAAGAACCTAGCATGCCGATGGCATTAAAGGCTCCAGACTAGGGATATTTTCACATAATTAACTTAGGTGTTATTATAGCAGAACGTTAGCTCCTTGAAAAGAAGTACTTCCTTTTCACCCCTATTTAAAATAATCAAAATGTTGTTGGCCCTCTACCTATTAACAAGTTACAAGTTATTGGCAACTTTTTACTACTAGAAAATTTACTTTAGAACAAAATTGTTAGTCTGCTTTTTATAATTTTATTACATTATCTTTGCAAATTGAATTATCAACATCAATTAAAACTAGTAGTTTATGTAGGCTATCCAAGTATCCAGTCACAAATTACATATTTAATGTCTCTAGCGAATTTGTTTTAAGTGCTAAGGACGAAGCTGAATCAGTAATGTGCTTGACAAAAATCAAAACCAAAATCAGTCAGTCTGCTAAAGTTGAGAAAGATCAGCAATCATGGCCCTCTTAAGTGCCAGGCATCGAAGATGAAAGAACTCGGGATCCTGCCTTTGGGGAACTCACATAGATGGCGGCAGCACTGTGAAAATACATGACTGCACTATGAAGAAGGAGGGTAGACTGCCACAGAGTGCAGCCTCCTGCGCTGGCTGAACTGGAAGCTGACCCTCCATCCTTATGGCACTAATTATCCCTCAGTGGTCCAGAAAGGACGACTGCTCAGATCCAGGACTGAGGACATGGCAACCAAGAGAGGAAGGAAGAAGAAATAACAAGAGACCATGTGACAGAGGGCCAACAGGGCTCAAATTTGAGTGATGAAAATTACCACATCCATTGTTTTGAAACCCGGTACAGGTGAATCAGAAGTAGCATGGAGGGAGAAATGATTGGAGTGATGTACAGAGCTGACTAGAAACTGTCAAAATTCTTCTCCCAGAATAGCTTGTAGCTTAATAAAGTCAACTCTTTTCTGTCATGGAATTGGAAGTTTTTATAATTTTGATATATCATAATAATTACTAATGTGTCAGTGGAATTTTAAAGTTTATTTACATTTTAAACAGAACAGCAAAAGTGATCCTAAAATCTATGTATACTCAAGAGAAAAACTGATTGTAACACACTTTTTGAATACTTACCCTTAATCCATTATTTTTTCTTTATTATAATTATTATGTTTATTTATTGTGTGTGTGTGTGTGTGTGTGTGCACTCACACATGCAGGTGCACACACCACAGCATGAGTATGAAGAGGTCAGAGGACAATTTGTATAAGTTATTTCTTCCCATCCCCCATGTGAGTTTTGGAATTCAAACATCAAACTAAAGTCATCAGACTTTACAAGTGCTTTAGCCCACTTAACAGCCCTGATCCATTACTTCCAACCGTCTGCTCTAGGATGATTTATACATACAAGTCTGGCTGGCCACCAGACTCTAGGTCCTCCCTACAGGCAAGTTCAATTTTTGTACATCCTAACTACCCCCAAAGCTTGTATATCACAAGCCCTTTCCTTCTAGTAGATAATCAATATACAAACTGTGTTTGTTGAGTACCAACCAGGTACAAGGTGTTAAGAAGTCATCCGTGCTGGAGAGACCTTCAAGAGCAACACAGAAAAATCCCTGTCCTCACTTATCTGAGAGCCCATAGGAAACAGAGAAAGCTTCAGTACCACTGTAGGAAGCTTATGGCAGTGGAGGCAAGGGGACAAATAAGGATGCCCACTGCACATCACCCTACTGAACAAGACTAAAGGGATTCTCAAGAAAGGAAAATGTATGAATAGTGGGAGTTAGTGAGATGACAGCCAAGACTTCTCCAAGCAGAAGGGAGGGGATCTGCAAGGATCAAGAAAACAGAGGCAAGTAGAGCATTTGCTCATAGAGAAGAGGTGCCTGGCATGGGAACGGAGAGCCAGGTGGCATGTAGAAACAAGGGGGTTAATAAGCCAGGCCCAGGTCAAGATGCTCCCTGTACAATTTTAGCACGGGCTCTGGCACAGGGCAAGCCTTTGAAATACAGTATAAGCGATGTATATCACATCCTCTCCATCTACCCAAATTAAAGTATTAATTCAATGCAACCCAGTGGAAATTTCACAGGATTTCTTCAAATGATTTGTCAAGGTGATTTGAAAATGTATACACAATAGGAAGCGCACTGCCAAGACAATTATGAAGGAGAACAGGGCTGGGAGGGTTGCCAAGCTTGTTGATATTCTAAGTCGAGACATTATTAAGCCAATGGTAACTTAACAGTATAATTTCCATACAAGGATAGATAAATAGACCATGTGGACATATATATGTGGGAGGATAGTGTTTGACAAAACCTGATTTGCAGATGACAAGAAAGAAAAGATAGTTTAATAAATTGTATCAAGCTAGGCAGTAGTGGCTCATACCATTAATCTCAGCACTTGAGAGGCAAAGGTAGGTAGATATCCGAGTTTGATGCCAGCCTGGTCTACAGAATGAGTTCCAGGATAGCCAGGGCTACATAAAGAAATCTTGTCTCAAAAAACCAAAATACAAATAAATGAATAGATAGGTTAATTAGTAATAATAATAATAATAATAAATTGTACTGAGAGTATTGACTATAAGGAAAACAAAATGGTGCCTCACAGCTTGTGACATACCCAAGACTGATTAGAGACTAACGAAAACACAAAGCATGGAAAACAAAACTTTAAACCTTTAATTAAGACAGTGTAATTGAATATATTTGTGAACTGAGACTAGAGACGAATGTCTTAAGCACAAAAAGCACAGACTCCAAAGAAAGAAACTGGTGTGTGCCCATGTTAAAATTTTAATTCGAATGCATCAAAATCATCATTAGAAAAATGAAAACACAGCAACAGATTAGCATCTAGAATATAGAAAGTTTTTTTTGTTAAATCAATAGTAAGACTAGAACAAAGATGGGAGACAAAAAAAAAGAAAAGAAAGAGAGAGAGAGGATAGGTGTGAAGGGATGTGAATGCACCAGAAAAGGAAATTTGAATGGCCAGTGAACATTTTGAAAAGCCAGCATCACCAATTGGGAAAATGAAGGTTCAGTCATGAAGAGAGAGCATCTCATACTACCAATTTGCCAACAATTTCAAATTCTGATAGTACCAAGTCTGGACAAAAGTGTGAGTCATCTAAACTTTACTAAGAGCGGCATGCACTACTATATCACTGTAAGTGTAATTTGTCAACAAAAGACAAATTTTCGAATATTCATATGGAGTAAGAAATGCTTTCTCAAAGTATATTACTAGACAAGGAAGTGTCGAAATAGTGTAATAAGATGTCATTTGTTTAAATTTAAAGTATGCCATGATGCTATATTCTATTTGTGTTATTTAGAAGTCATGATTTTATAATTACATTGTAAAATATGCACCTGGAATGGATACATACCAAATTCCCCGTTACTTTTTCATGGGGGAAGGGACGTTTATATGATGTAGAGACATAGACCATGGCTGTTGTGTTTTGCTTTGTGCTCAGGCTGTGGTAATGCACATTTGCTTATGACACAACACTTTTTGTGTGCTTCAAATGCTTCATTATTTTTTCTTTAGAGAAGACAAGCTTGGTTCAGTAATCTATGTGTGTCATAGATGCCTCACCACAACTGTTGACATTTCACATTAGGAAGAAACATTTATTTCCTTTTACCTTCCTTCTTTCGTTATTCTAAATGGGGAACCAGGCTGAGACTTAAATTGAGTGTCTTCCCTGAACCAGCTAATTGAGTGGCAGAATGAGGACTGGGGCCAGATGTTTGGCCTTCATGGTGGCTCCCTCCAGCCCAGCTGCCACTCCGTGTCGGGAATGAACTGATGCCATGGGGACCATCTGAAATGGCTTGATTGAAGGGAGAAAGGAACTGCAGCTCTCTCCAAATGATGCTCATATACAGCAGAACAACTAGCCTGTTTCCATCACACATGCTCATGGTTAGGGGCTAACACTGCCTGTTGCCACATGAACGGCTACAGAAATGCTTCTGGCAAGCTGTAGGGAGCCTGGTTGCCTCTCTTCCTTCCCATTTCAAGGCATGAGTCAAATAGCCTTTGTTAGCAGCACGGTAGTGTTCCAAATACCCACTGAGACATGAGGAGAGATAAGAGAGAGAGGAGAGAGTTTGTGTGTAATGTATATGCGTGTCCCCATGTGTATACTCATGTCTATGGAAGTTAAAAGTTGATACCATATGTCTTCCAAAATTCTCCACCTTGTTCACTGAGACAAGGTCTCTCACTTGAACTAAGAGCTCTCTGATTCAGCTAGTCTAGCCAGCCAGCTTGCCCCGGGGATGCCCTGTCTCCAGCTCCCTGGGGATACAGGTAAGCCACATGCCTCCCCAGCTTTTACATGGGTACTAGAGACCTAATGTGGCAAGTGCTTTATCAACTAAGCTATCTTCTAAGCTCAAGATTGGATTCTTTGAGTGTAAAACATCATGTCTGTCTGACATTAGCATCCCATTTGAAAACTGGCCTCAATAATGATTCAGATGAATGATGTGATGTGAGCCTGGATCAGCAGAGAGATGTGATAACCAAATCAGTGTTGAATCAGCTTCTGGGAATCTGGAAAGCTGCCCTTTTTGAGCCTAAGTACTTTCCCCAGATGATCCAGCTCCTCCACAGATCCAGAACACAAGAAACCAGGAAATGGCCAAAAACAGAATGCTCCAACTGTGGAGCAGGAAAGCTTTTGTGTTGGTGATGTTCTGAATGTTTGTGTTTGCTGACACATTTTCCCAATGTATAGAATCAGTCACTAAAACGCACTCGGCTACTACTAATTTATTTCTGAAAGGAATTACTTACTTGCTTGTAGAGTGATTCAAAATGAATTCTGAACAAGATTCGGTTCAGTACATACATAGTTTATTAAGAAAGTATGATAGTTCTTTACTGATGGAGTCAGTGTGACCAAACTTAACAATTCCACCACCTTACATATATGGATTAATCAGTATCATAGACGACAAGGAAGGGCCATGAAGTGGTTATCTAGATTTTGGCCATGACTCACTTTGTTTAATGAGCAAAGAAAGAGAAGCAGAATATTTTGTATTTAAAACTATTTTTATTGAGGACTACTTGTTTGGTGTTTCTAAATACAGTTGGAATCTCACTAAGTCCATGACTTGAAATACAATTAATATGTTGAATCTATCCCCTGAACACTAGGTTTGGCTACCCAACTACTCAGTATTTCCATCAGAATATTTAATTACCATCTCTGCCTTACCATGTCCAATAGAAATCATCATACTCCTTCCCAAACCCAGTCAAAGGCATTAATGAAAAGCATCATTTCATCACTCAAGCCAAAAACCTCAGGGCTATCCTGAATTCTTCTCTTTTCTTCATATCATCTGTATATCTCTATATCCAAAGTTTCAAGAAATTCCCCATGCCTGTCTTCAGTCCTCAAACACATCAAGAATTTGGTCACATCTTGGCATCTTCAAAGCCATGGTCTGAGATTACTTTGGTTGTCCCTAAATGGTCATCATTTCTTCTGCCTTTGGTTTCTCTTTAGTTTACTCTTAATATAGTTTTCAAATTGCTGCTTTACAAACAACCCGGCAGTGGACTCCTCTGCCAGGCCTTCAGTGATTTCTGTCCCATTAAGCAATCAAACCAGATTTGTGTCTCCCTACCAGACTTCATCTATTTCCACTCCCACCCCTTCTGACTGTTTTTACATAAATACAAGAATGAATGAGTCAAGGGTTCTACTCTGGGGTATAAAAGGTATAAAGGTTAGTATGGCTATATGGGAAGGGCGTAGGTTTGAGTTTAAAATCCAGCTCATCCATTTAGTCATTTATTTATCCAAATGGATTTAACATAAAGGTTCCAGACATAGTAAATGACACAGAAATACCAATGCTGATTTCTCTGGTTTGATGAGTACATGGGAAAAACATGCATTGAAATATTGCACAATACCACAAGTAAATGTACAAATTATTAATATGTCTTTTTTAGGGTTTCTATTACTGTAACAAACCACCTTGACCAAAAGCAACTTGGGCAGGAAAGGGTTTGTTTCATCTCATAGGTTAGAGCCCTTCACAGAAGGAAGCCAGAAGAGACAAGGAAATCAAGGCAGGAACCTGGGGGCAGGAACTGAAGTGGAGCTGCTTAGTGGCTTGCTCCCCATTCCTTGCTTATTCATCCAGGACCTCCTACTTAGGTTTTCCTTTCTGTTTATTTTCAACCTTGAGCTTCGATGCTGTAGAAGTAGTGGGTGCTCTAGAGGCGGAAAGATGCTCCCCAAATGGAGAGTACGGGGTGTTCTTGCGCCCTCATGGTTCCAACACAGTGAGGCAAATTTTAGTCCCAAATAATAGCCAAATGCTCCATAGACTGCATTATAGGAGGCGGGAGAATTTCATTTTTGTTATATTAAGATGGACAATTATCATGAAGTCTTTTTATCATGCAAGTTTCATTTAAAAAAAGAAGTTAGTAAATCTAAAGCTGAATTGACATTATTCCCATTCAAGAAAGATAAGTGCTATACATGCTATTCACTATGAGGAAGAATGACTTCCAGACCAGCTACCATGCAGATACTTTAAGATACAAAATAAATATACACCTTCAAAGTGAAGTAATATTTGGGTCATATATAAAAAAATTAACTGTCCAAGTAAACTTTGCTATGAAGAGAACATTTTAATATTGTAAGCATGGGAATTTTATGATACAAGATTTCATTCTGTGAACCAGGCTCACCACAGACTCTTTCAATCCTCCTCCCTCTTCCTCCCGAGTACTGGGATTATAACGTGCAATACCATGCAGGGCTTTCATTGATAATAGATGTTATTACTGATACATACTGGGTTGCATCCCCAAAGCTTGGAATTAAATTTTACCACTAGCTTAACATTTTCTAAATAAATAGTTTTTATTTTTTAACTCATTGATGCATGTACATCATGTATACACATAAATGTATGCATATATTATATACAGAGATCTATTTAATTATGTGTGTGAGTTTGTGTGTGTGTGTGTGTGTGTGTTGTGTGTGTATACAATGCACACTACAGCCAATCTTACTAGTTTATGAGATTGACATTCAGTGAAGGTATGTATTCAGGAAAAGTAGCCAATTCAAAAACAAAAAACAAAAAACTTTAGTACAACTAGTGGGAGCCATTAATGAAAGACTTAATGCAAACTTCAATGTACTGTCTCCATTTGGAACTACACATCTGTGAACAAATGTTCAATGGGATATTGTTGGTAGTAACAAGGAAGATGAATGGGCCTGAATGTCTATCACTCTGAAAATGGAAAATGAAATTATGGCCTATCAATACAATGTAGTTCTATATAACTGCAAAGGAAGAAACTGGAACCATGTGTAATATGGATAATGTTCAGAAACAGTTTTCGAGCAAAAGAAGAGACGCAGGCAACAGAAGGATGTGTAAAGGTCGAAACCATTTGGGCATCATTTAGGAACATATAAGACAGTATGAAATCTTGAGTTTATTACTTTAGATATATTCATATGTAATAGAAGTGAAAATGCATGCATAGAAGTGGTGTGCACTGTGTTCTGATAATGGCAGCTTCTGGAAAAAAGGTATGAGGTCCTGGGAGGGCCCTGAAAGGGCTTGTGTGGCTATTTTCATGTCTGAATACTCACAGTGTTGGTGAAAATGTAGGTTTCCCTTGGTTATTCTCTGTACTTCTATGGACACTGAATTTTTTTAAATTGGAGATTATTTTCTTTTAAAAATCCCTTTGAAGAAATTACAACAGTGATAATTTGTAGACTTATAGCCACAGCCAAAGCATTCTGGGATGTTCTATTTATTTTGCAAAGCTGTCATGGAACTGCTGGGGCTTCCTAAAAATATACGCTGCCCCATTTCCCACACATTGAGAAAATTCCCTCAGAGTGTTAAGCATAAAATATTGAAAATCTGAGCAACCCAGCGAGTAATAACTTCTAGGACCAAACGCAGGAAAAAATGCAGGAGGAGGGGATACTAGCAGGGCAGTGTTCTCTTCTTTGGATTTTAATCACCTTTTTGTCTTCTTCCAACAATTTCTAGAAATATGCTGTCTTCCATAAGCACAAGAAAAACAAAATGTCCCCATAAAGACCAAACAGTTAGAGAATGTTGAGTAACTCTCATAAAATCCTCTGTGTCATGTCTATCGCACTAGTGGACATACCTGGTCAGGCCAGGCATTTCTGCAGCTTGCAAGGTTCACAGCTGGGTAAGTTCCATGAGAACTCTCCTCCAGTAGCTTGCATGACATCTGACAGCACTATGGAAGCTAGTAAGGAAGGATGGAGCATGTCAGCACCAGCTTGATGTCTCCATGCTCTGTGATGCAAGCATGTGATGTCTACAGCAATGGGATCTTATCATCAAGTTCTTGAGAGTAGCCAACAGCAGTAGTAATAACCTGGAATGTTTGAGGGTATATTTGAGTGTGTGTGTGTGTGTGTGTGTGTGTGTGTGTGTGTGTGCGTGTGTACTGTATTGTATATGTGTATTCCACAATACCATAGTGCATCTTTTAGCCTTCATCAGAAAATCTTTGTTTTTATAGTAGATGATGGTTATGAAGTTCTCAGCCTTAAATGAAACCTCTGTATCATATCCATTCCTCCCAAGGCTCAGGGATCATGGCAGAAAAGCGGTGAGAAAGAGACAGAGACAGCAGGTGACTACAAGATAACAGTGTTTTCCATACACAACAGGGCAACTGCATGTATAAACTCATAGTGGTCGTAACAGCATGCACAGAGTCTGTGCATGATCAAACCAGATAAAATTCCAGCACAGAGGGAGGAGATGGGGACAGGAAGTCTCATTCCTAGATCTGGAGGTATTGCCAATTGATAGCTAGTAGAAGAGAGGATGTCATTTTCTCTAGGTTCTGGGTAGGTCCACCATGCTTCAGTGGAAGGCCTCACATCCAAGAATATATAGGCTGCACAAACTGGACTCAGTGAGTTTCTTTTAAAAAAGATACAAATGTGGGTAGTTAGGGAATGGAGGTGGATCTGGAAAGAATTAGGGGAGAAGTGAATATGATCAAAATATGTTTTATGAAATTCTCAAAGAATTAATTAAAAATTTAAATGATAAAATATCTTTATTAAACTATGTCAGGGTTGATTTTAGAATAGATTTATTCCTAAAAAGCCAACCAAAATTTTTGTAGGACAGCTATATGTCTAAGTGAAGATAATGAATTATTTCTATTTATTTAACTTGGGTTCTATTCCATTTATTTAATAGATAGGCTTTTATAATAATAGGCTTTTATTTACAAAGCCAAGTTTTATAATACTGCTAATATATTACTTTGAATAAAAAATAATATTTAATAAAACAAAATATTATAAACCTAAAAGAGGTAGTTCAAATGTAAGGGCTTATACCTGAACCTCTACCATAATGGAAATGTAAAAAAAAAGGGGGGGAAGTGTTCTTAGGAACTAAGAACACTTGCTGTTCTCCCAGAGGACCTGGGTTTGGTTACCAGCACCCACATGGAAGCTTACAACCATTTGTAACTTCAGTTCCAGGGTGTCCGATGCCATCCAATTACCTTCCTAGCAGCAGACATGCACGTGGTACATAGACATACATGCAGTCAAACACTCATACACATAAAGTAAAAGAGATAAATCTTTTAAAAGTATAAACAAAATTTAGGGTAAAATCTATTAAGAACCATGTTATCTCATTTCAAGAAGAGAAGCAAACAAAGAGAGCTTTCCAGTGATGTGTAGGAGAGGATCTGTGGTCTGAAGTTGTCAGGTATATGTAGTATTTGGGAGAGTCACTGTGATTACCAATAGCAGTGGTTCTCAACCTTCCTAAGGCCGTGATCCTTTAACACAGTTCCTCATGTTGTAGTGACCACCAACCATGCAACTATTTTCGTTGCTACTTCTTAACTCATAACTGTAACTTTGTTACTGTTATAAATCGTAATGTAAATATCTGTGTTTTCTGATGGTCTTAGGCGACCTCTGTAATAGGGTCCTTTGACCCCCCAAAGGGGTCATGACCCACAGATTGAGAACCGCTGACCTATAGCCTTATTTTCTACACTTGTAAATGACAATGGTAAGATTTCTATGGCAACCAAGTGATCATTATATGTTTTAAAGTGCCAGTTTAAATATCTAAAAGATCACAACATAAGAAATTCAGAGGAGGGGCTGAAGAGATGGCTCAATGGTTAAGAACACTGTTCATTTCTCCAGGATCTGGGTTTAATTCCTAGCACCCACATGGTGGATCACAACTGTCTGTAACTCTAGTCCCAAGGCCTCTGAGGGCACTAGATGTATATGTGTATGTGGTGCACAGACATGCATGCAGATAAAACACTTATACACATAAAATAAATTAAATTTTTTAAGAAAAGAAATTTCA
>CABHPH010155178.1:0-61808 GCA_902168325.1 Peromyscus nudipes | reverse complement strand
AGAGAGAGAGAGAGAGAGAGAGAGAGAGAGAGAGAGAGAGAGAGAGAGAGAGAGAGAATTTACTAATTTATTTGAGGAAGAATATATTTTATTTGCCAGGGGACATAATATCTTGGTTGAGAAGATGTATAATATCCTTGGGCATTATAGAATAAAACATTTGAGGAATATCTCACAACCTGTCAGAAATTGGTCCAAGAATGGAGTCATGTGGGGAGAATTCTGAGTGCTTATAAGAAAACAAGACAAGAATCTTGTGACCTCAGTTTTTTCAAAACATGGAATTGTTATTGGAATATGCTTTTTTTTCCTCTCCCAGATATAGCAGATAGAAGTGAGTTTACTTCCAATTACTCATTATTACTTACTGGTGTTATTCAATTAAACATTAAACTGTCCTTTATATGCCTCTATGGAAAAGCATATTTTTAGCACATGTAGCTTGTCCTTGTGATTGTATACTTTACTTATTGTTCTTAACTCTCAGAATATAAATTGCCTGATGCTCTGAATAAAGTTGTCTATTGCAGAAACTTTAGTCTGTCTCATTTATCTGCTCCATTCTCCCAGGTCCTCCTGCCTCTAGAACAGTGACAATAACTTCTTTGTTTGTTTCTTTCATTTTTATTTATTTATTTGCTTTAAGAGACATAATTTGATAACATAGCCTTGAAACCTTTAGTAAGTATCACTTCACACAAGTTTCTTATTTTGATACCAGCTGAAGGACATGTATTGATTGCTTCATGAAAATTCTACAATTCCACATCTGTGAGTCATATGGGCAAGGAGAAATTATAGGAAGAATGATACTAGGTAGGTAAGAGAGGTCCAGATTTCTTTCATTCTACCTGATTTAACTGGACTTTGAATTGCAAGTAGTTTCAAATGCATAAGGTACAGTAGATAAAGGACTGGAGACAGAATATCCTATGGATAAACAAAATTCTGGTCTTATTATCCATGTTTTGCTTTTACTCAGCTTAATACAATATTGGAGATCAACAATTTATGTTTGCTTATTCATGTTTATCCCATATGTTGTGAAGATAACTAAATGATTTTGATGGCACAGTTGAGAATAAATAAAATAAAGAATAGAAGGAATCCAGTTATAATTGTGAAGGGCAACTCTTATCTCTTTTTTTTTCTTTTTTTATTAAGAAATTTTCTATTCACGTTACATACCAACCACAGATTCCCCCCTTTCCTCTTCCTACCCCCAGTCTTCCCCCACCCCCTTTCTTTTTTTAGAAAGATATTGTATTTACAATTAACCTGCTTTAAATAAAAATATTGATTTTTCTCTGTCCCACACCAGAGGGCTCTTCTGATTTGGGACACAAGAATCTCTTAACCTTTTATTTCAGCAATATGCTTGGGTTTAGAGAAGGAGTGAGCCAATTTTATCTCCAAAGTCAGCTTGGTATTTTTGAGAATTTGGGCATAGCTTCTCTTACTACTTCCTGCTGGAGGGGGGCACTGTATCTTATGGGGACACAAAGAAAACTTTAGGATTATGGAGTAGTCCGTGAGGGTGTATCATCTGAGTCAGAAGCCTTGAAATGGTTCTGGATGTTGGATCATCTGGGCCATGGTGTCATCGCAGACCTTTCAGGGGGTCTTGGCTGGTCAAACCTGATGTATCTTAATATGGAACAAATCCATAGCCTCTGGCTTTCTGTGGAAACAAAAGCGGAGCCTCCTTTCCAAAGCAACATATCCTTACATCCAAAATTTGAAGTCAAGGTATCTTTAAAATATACATATTTGTTTAACTCAACAGCTTTTACAATCAAAATTTTTTTTGCAGTTAAAAATCTCAAAGATAACATAATCCAGATTCTCTGTGTAATATCCATCTTTATGTGGCTTATTTTTATACTACCTTTATAGTCTCTTTAAAGACTTTATTTTTTAAAACTATTTTTTATATAACTGTATATATCACCTTTTTTTGTCTCTTTTAAGCCTACGTATATTTTATACACATTGTTAACTATTGTAGCTTAAGTTTTCCTGCCTGGCCCACGGTCAGGACTTTCACCTGCCAGTCCCACAGCCGCTCAGACCCAACCAAGTAAACACAGAGACTTATATTGCTTACAAACTGTATGGCCATGGCAGGCTTCTTGCTAACTGTCCTTATATCTTAAATTAATACATTTCTATAAATCTATACCTTGCCACATGGCTCATGGCTTACCGGCATCTTTACAGGCTGCTTGTCCTGGCGGTGGCTGGCAGCGTCTGGCAGTGTCTCCTTCTACCTTCCTGCTCTTTTTATTCTCTCTGTTAGTCCCGCCTATACTTCCTGCCTAGCCACTGGCCAATCAGTGTTTTATTAGCAACACATTTGCCATACAGAACATCCCACAGCAAACTATTCCATCTGAATCTGTCTTATTGTGAATTTATTGCTTTAAACTGTAGCATTTTTAAGACTGAAACGCTGTGGCTGCTGGCTCTGCCCACCTCAGCTTCCCAACATGGCGGTGGTAAAGTTTACTGCCAGCTCTGGGTCTGGAGCCATGTGTACCATCAACTATCAGAAGCAGTTTTACCAAAGCAGCATGTAGCCCAGAAACCTTTTTTTTTTTTAACTAGCAAAGGCTAAATCCACCATGCAGCAGCATAATGTGCCACTTGTAGACACCTCATTCCCGCCATACTGCTGGTCAAACACACACGCCAGGAACCCACCATAGTAACTCAAACAGGCAGGCTGCCGTTTACTTGAGAGAGACAATTAGGAAGCTGTTTTTAGCTCCATTTTAGAATCTTTTTTCTCAGGTTTTAGGTGGAAACTCTTGACAACCCGTTGGGCGCCATTTGTAGCTAGAGAGTTTTCTCTCCAGCTCCCGCCAAACCTCCGCAGTCCCACAGCCCACTTATAAAATAAACACACAGATGCTTATATTATTTAAACTGTTTGGCCTAATGGCTCAGGCTTCTTGTTAACTGTTCTTATATCTTAAATTAACCCATTTCTATTAATCTATACTTTGCCATGTGGCTCGTGACTTACCGGTACCTTACATCTTTCTTGTCATCAAGGTGGCTCGCAGTGTCCCTCTTGCGCCTCCCTGTTCTCTCAATTCTCCTCTCTGTTAGTCCCGCCTATACTTCCTGCCTGGCTACTGGCCAATCAGTGTTTTATTTATTGACCAATCAGAGCAACACATTTGACATACAGACCATCCCACAGCACCCCATCCCCACATTTTCTAAATCAAGGTCTCCCATGGGGAGTCAACAGAGTCTGGTACACTCAGCTGAGGCAGATCCAAGCCCTTCCCCACTGCACCAAGGCTGTGAAAGGTGTCACACCCTAGGTACTGGGCTCCAAAAAGCCCACCCATGCACCAGGGATGGATCCCGATACCCCTGCTTGGGGGCCCCCCAAACAGTTCAAGCTAAACAACTGTCTCTCTATCTGCATTGGTGATATAGTGGTGAGCATAGCTGTCTTCCAACTCTTATTCTCAAAGTCATTCACACAACCTCCCAATTAACTGCACATACAGAAGCAAATCTTTTATCTTAGTGTTCTATCATTATTTTCATGCATGTAAATGCACATCTATCTATCTATCTATCTATCTATCTATCTATCTATCATCTATTTATTATCATCTGTCTTCTATATATCTACTATCTATCTATCTATCTATCTATCTATCTATCTATCTATCTATCTATCTACTTATCTGTATCACCTATCTATTTGCTCATCTATGTTTTACCATCATAGTGAATTCAAATTCTAATAAAATTATATGTCATGAAGAAAGGATTCTTCATCCCAAAATCAAGAAGAGAAACACCAATAAATATATCATACTAATCAATGCAACTTAGTGGAATAAGGCAGTGATAATAAAGAATTTGTGGAAATATATAGTTGGTTTACTTTATAGCATTTAAATGCTTTGAATGTAATTTAACAAATAGAATGCTTTTAAATCTATGCATTTTCTTGTTGTTAATTCATAGAAGGATTACTTTGAAAAGCTACTGACTTAGAAGAGGTTATAAGTATTCAAAATTAAGATAAATACATAGTACATTAAACAATGTATAAACCAAGCAGAGAACAGCATATTGGATATGTACCATACTCATGAGTGCATTTTATTTCCTGAAAATTTCTTGCTAAATGAAGTCAACAAAAGTTTAATTATTTTTTTGTTTATTTTTAAATTCAAATGCATTAAAAAGTAGTTTATATTTTTTTTTAAGATTTTTCCAAAAGCAGAAGGTGGTTGATTTATTTGAGAAATGTTGAAGGGACATAAACAAATCCCCAAAGTGATGCTAATTTTTTAATTAAATATACATAAATAAATCCACATAATTCTGGGAGCAAACTAATTCTTACAAACACATGGAATTCATTATGAGCCATTAACAAAGTAGTCAGTAATTACTAGCAGTATGAGCATATCATGAAATGAACACATTTTTTTTTGTTTTGTTTTAAAATGATTAAGTTTACCTAGATTTGGGGAATTAAGCTGCTATTTGCATAACATTCTTCACAGAAAAATTTCAAATTTCTTGCTTTTTTTGTAGAAAAAGTGCTAAAATTTTAACATACAGCAGTTTGAATAGAAATTTTGACAGAATTATCATTAAGGCTTGAAGTCACCACATCTACTTAATAATCCCAGCCTATTGCTACTTAAATTATTAAGTCCCTTTCATGATCCTACTTAATATAACACTTTGTTCCCTAGAGAATATTGTACAAGAAAGCTTAAACTTAATTTATAATGGCAGCTCTATTTAATATCTACAACGGGTAGGTCATGTCAGTTACTCTGACTTACTTCAAGTCCATCAGATAAATTTCCTTCCTCATCTTTCAGTTGAGGTTTTACAATAATTCGCTCTTTGTCATCACTAGAACAAAGTTAATCTGAGGTGTAAACTTGCCTTTTTTATGAATAAATTTATTTTTGAAAATAGCTATGCCTAGTCCTTTACATACTGACCATGGGCCCTTTCCATTATGGCAGAAATGAATGTCTGTGTATGAGTCTATACATCCAGCAAAGAAAATATGATTACTTCCTAGCCCCTGAGAAAACATACTGAGTCCTCCTGTCGGTTTCTTGGTGAGAACTGCCTTTCAAATCCAGGATTCTCTCATGCTAAAATGTGGTCTTCTCTGTATCATGCTGTGTTCTAAGAAAGATATCAACACTGAACTTACTCATATAATAATAATAATAATAATAATAATAATAATAATGATAATAATAATAATAACAATAATAAACTATTTAGTTTAATACTTTACAATGAAATCAGGTCTTAGAGATCTATAACAATCATGAATGCAACGCAAGCATATTAATTTCCATGGACTCAGATGCATCACTTGAAAAATGAGAATAAAAATGTGCTTTTTTTCTGCACTCAGTGCTCTGAGGCAAACATTTTCTATCCAAGTCTATCATCTATCATCTATTACTCTGTAATTCTGATTCCCAGGACACACCTGTGGTAAATCTTATCCAATTAGTTGGAAATGATTTAAAGTGTTTTGCAATACAGTTTTCAAGAGATGATGTAGATAAACGAGGACTAAATATATAAAGCCCTCATTTGTATGACCCATAGTAGTTCATTTTGAGCCATTATTAAATATACCAGATAATAATTCAATTCAGTACACACTCCTCATGATTTTTGTGAAGTCTTCCTGTGGGTCATAGTAATCTGTATTTGCATAGCTATTGATTTAATGTTAGAGTTACTTTGACAGGTATGGATTCTTTTCAGTTAATCATATATACAAACATGCATAATATACAAATAAGAATGGCATATTTACTCTAATTGAAAATTACTAAGGAGTTATCATATGCAAATTACTATGGTAAGTGTTAGGAATGGAATGCTTATATTCTTGAGTAGAAAACAGATTATGAAACAATCTTAAGTGCTAGTTACATGAAAAGTTTTACAACTAAGATAATGAGGGTCTATGACAGACACATTTTGAACACATGTATTCAGACTTAGACAGGTGGATGCAGCAGAAGCGTGTTGTTGCCGGGTGCTGTAGCAATGCTGGCATCTTAGGCAGGAAGGGTTATCCAGCTGTCTTGTGCAATCCAGCATGTCTAGCAGTATCCCTGACTTCTGCCCATACAGTGCCCAGAATTGCTTTGTGATGTCAAATTTAACAACGCAAACTATCTCCAGATGTGGAACTGTCACCTAGGGTGCAGAACTTCCTTTCATGAGTAAATACTATGCAAATAAGTGGCTCCAATTAAGCAAGGTTAAAAACCAATCCCGGTCATGAAAATGGATGAGATGCTTGCATTGGTCATGTGGATATGAACAACACAGAAGAGGTCATGAGAGAAGAGCATATATTGGGGAGAGAAAATAGAGCACTTAGAAGACTGACTGAACATGGGCTACAGAGGACTTTTCCAGCTCTATTGAGGGGTGGGGGAAAATACTAGGGAGCTTGTTAAAAGGTCTATATATTCTGGCATTTGTGATTCTCTTGGCTTGAATGGATGTAGACAATGGAAAATTATGAGGGAGAAATTAAAATTATGAGACTAACTCAATTAGTTGTAATCTGTGACTGAAATGATTAAATGAGAATATGTAGAAGAGTCAGATACACCAAGTTTGGGAATTGAAATATGCCTTGTTTTCTTGGTATAAGCATGAAGAATGCTTCAGTTCTGAAGCACTCACTGAGCAAGAAAAGACACTGATACATCTTTGATTCTCCTTCTAGAAGCACTGGCTTATAAGGTACTTTTGGAAATGCTTTAATGTTATGCCATTTTTATATCAGCAAGGGTTTTGCAGGTCTTGGTTCCTGGATCGATTTTTATTGATTTTGTAATTTTAGAAGTGTAATGTACAGCTGTCAAAATGATTATATTTCTGAATAAAATTCTAATGGACATAGTTATTTGCAAAAACATTTCTTGTTCATAATCTGTTAAGTGTGGAAGTTTCTGTTTTTAAATAGTGGGGAAGTGAAGAGTTGTTTAGATGGGCTTGTAGCATGATGAGCTATTTCCTAAGTCCTTTGCCATCTGTGTTCATTGAGTTGGAAACTGCTGAAGGTGATTTGTTTCTCTGGAAAAAATCCTTGTTACTACCTTGCTTCCCAGGACTGTCTGTGGTTTTTCTTTATGCCCATAATCAAGGACCCTTTGATTGATGAATATAAAACTAGAAATCAAATACTAAGGGTCTATGACTTCAATCCTTGATATAATGTTTCCCCAAAATTCATATAGAATTGATTCCCCAATACTAAAAATTACACTTTCATAGACAGGAAAGAGCAACAATTTATTCCCTGGACATATTAGCTGCAAAAAGTGGGTGGTATGTAGATATATATGAATGAGAATATGCACACGAATATGGATGCTTGAACATGTGGTGGCCATAAGCCAACAACAGATATCTTCTATTGCCCTCCCTCTTCATTTGAGTTACTGTCTCTCAATGTCCCTTGCAGTGGGAAGTTTCTCCCATGTCCCACCCATTTCTTGAGGTCTGAACAAATCTCTCCCACCCATGTCCCACAGCTGCTAGGTTCCAAGTAAACACACAAAGGCTTATACTATTTACAAATGGCATGGCCTGTGACAGGCCCCTTGCTAGCTAGCTCTTATATCTTAAATTAACCCATTTCTATTAATCTACATTTTGCCAAGTGTTCTGTTGCTCCTTGGGCAGCAGGCTGGTGTCTCTCCAGACTCTGCCTTTCTTTTTCCTGTCTTTCTCCTTGAATTTCCCACCTGCCTCTAAGCTGCCTTGCCATAGGCTAAAAAAGCTTATTTATTAACCAATGGGAACAACATATATTCACAGAGTACAGAAAGACATCCCCCAGCAGTCCTTTATCAGTTCTACTAGGCTGTCAAGTCAATGATAACCAGGAATACACCTGCTCCACCAAGACCGCACAGTAGGTACAAATGCATGTTTCTTTGTCTGGATTTTATTTGGGTACTGAACATCCAAGTTCTGAACTGCATGCGTGTGGTAGGCACTTTACTGTTGTGGGCTATTACTTTAACTATGTAAAAATGTGTTTCATTTGGTTATATTCTGGTATATTACTTTGCCTATGTAAGGGTGTATTACATTTGTTTATGCTGCATCTGTTTAATTATCTGAAAATGTGCTATTGTTTTACCTTGCCTGCCTAATGCACCTGATTGGTCTAACAAAAAGCTAAATGGCCAATAGCTAGGCAGTAGAAGAATAGATAAGGCTGGTGGGCAGAGAGAATAAGTAGGAGGAGAAATCTAGGCTTAAAAGAATGAGAGAAGAGAGAGAAGAGAACAAGGGTGAAAGAGAGGGTGATGTCTGGGGCCAGGCAGCCACCAGTCAGTCAGACATAGAATAGGACATACTAAATGAAAGAAAGATAAAAAGCCCTGAGACAAAATGTAGATGAAGAGAGGCAAATTAATATAAGTTGTAAGAGATAGCAGGACAAGCATAAGATTAGGCCATGCATTCATAATTAATAATAAGTCTCTTTGTCATGATTTGGGTGCTGGTTGGTGGCCCAAAAGAAAACCTGCTACATTTGACATTCCAACATGGGGCCTGAGAAAACTGAAACAAACAAACAAAAACAAATATGACTTCTTTAAGAGGTTCTATCACATAGGGATCTTTGAGTAGCCAGCACATTAAGTAGAAACAAAAAGCTAAATAAAAACTCTTGCCACTTTGAGGGCACCAGCTTCCTAGAGCTGAAGCAGTTAAATACAGCTCCCAGTTAAATGCTTAAACAGAGCCACGGTGGAGGATGTAGCTGTAGCTTAGCAGTTTAAGGTTTGGCTCATGTGGTCTGAAAAGGCTAGAGACATGCCTTAAAGACAGGCTCAGAAGGCAAAACCTCTAAACAGGTCATAGTGTGTTTAAAAATGTTTGTAGTCTTAAGAAAGAAAAGAAAATGGGTATAGACAGTCATAGGAAAAAATAAATAGTTTAAAAATAATAATGTAAGGTCTTTAAAGAGAGAGTGAAGTAATATTTTAAAAAAAGCCACTTGAAGATGGGAAATATACAAGGAGTCTTAATCCTGTATGGTGTTACGTTGATTTTGAATTTTTTGGGTGCTGATGAGCAAAGAACAGCTGCTGAGAGACATGGGATTGTAAAAGGGTCTGCTGAATTAAACCAACCTGGATACTTTAGGGAAGGCTTAACTTTTTAATGGAAGTTAGAAAATGGGGAAGAGGTTATGCTTTGGTTTCCACAGGAAACAAAAGGCTGTGGATTTCTTCAAGGTTAATAGAGATCAGATTTGATGGGAGAGACAGCCTGAAAATCTTGGCTACAGAAATAAAGAAATAAACCAAGAAAAACTATAAGACAGGTGACATATATGCTGATACATCTGCATAAGAACAGTTCTGAGACTGGACAACAAATGTCACAACTATTTTCCCAGGGGTTGAGCATTGTCTCAATTTTCTCAGGGTCCTCTGGAGATGCTGTTACCCACAGACAACAGGAAGCAGTCTAGAAAAGGCAATGCCCACATTCCCAAGAGGTGGGGTGCGTGGTTTTATTTTGTTTTTGTTTTTTGTTTGTTTGTTTGGTTTCTTTGTTGTTGTTGTCATTTGGTGGGCTATGAATATTTGTTGCTGTTTAGGGGCTTGGTTGCAAATTGCTATTGGTCATGATATGGGAGGAAACTAAGCAAGGGATGTTGGAGTCAAGGATCTTTTTCTGAGAATAAACGGGGATATATGGAAGTGATAGAGTAAAAGAGTAGATTATTGAATCTGCATTAAACTAAAAAGCAACTATTAATCTCAAATATTTTACATTGGTATGTATTTTTATATATTGATGCAAATTTAAGGTTGTTTTTTGTTATAAAATACAGTATGTATGTTTTCACTCTTGTTTAAGTTTTTGTACCTATGCAGTTCATTAAAAAATGTAAGGTAAAATTTGAGTTCTTGAAAACTATTATTATAAACAATTTAGGGGGTGAGGAGAGGTAATGGAGGGCAAGGGACAGGGGATGAGAGCTTAGAGGAGTGGGAGGTTCGAGCTGGAATGGGAACAGAGTGGGAGAGCAAGGAAAGAAATACCATGATAAATGAAGACACCACGGGAATAGGGAGTAGCAGAGTTCTAGGGAGGTTCCCAGGAATCCATGAGGATGACTCCACCATAGACTATAGGCAATAGTTGAGAGGGTGCCTGAGCTGACCTACTCTGATGATCAGATGACTAAATACCCTAACTGTCATCATAGAACCCTCATCCAATGACTGAAGGAAGCAGATGCAGAAATCCATGGCCAGGTCCCAGGCAGAGCTCCAGGAGTCCAATCAATGAGAGAGAGGAGGGATTCTATGAGCAAGAGATATCGAAGACAATGATTAGAAAAAGTACAGAGACAACTAGCCAAACTAGTGAAAACACATGAACTGTGGACCAACACATGAAGCTGAGGAGCTCCCATGGTACTGGACTAGACCCTCTGGATAAGTGAGACAGTTGTTTAGCTTGAACTGTTTAGGGGCCCCCAGGCAGTGGGATCGGGACCTGTTCCTAGTACATGAGCTGGCTTTTTGGAACCTAGTGCCTAGGGTTAGACACTTTGCGTGCAGCCTTGGTGCAGGGAGGAGGGGCTTGGACCTGCCTCAACTGAATGTACCAGGCTCTGCTGACTCCCCATGGGAGACTTTGCCTTGGAGGAGGTGGGAATGGGGGGTAGGTTGGGGGGAAATGCTGGGGGGCAGGAGAAGGGAGAACAGGGGAATCTGTGGATGATATGTAAAATGAATAGAAAATCTCTTAATAAAAAATAATTTAAAGAGAAAAAAAACCCATTTAGAATAATTAAGAAATATAGGTTAGTAGTTAGTCATGTTATGTTAAGTATGCTTTCAAGATCATACAGAGATGTATTTTAGATAGATAGATGGTCTTTAAACACTTCAAAGACCTACAGAATATGACATTTAAAGTGTTTTGTAAGCATAAAGCTATTTATGACAGTGAGATACATCTGCTTCTGACAGCACCAATTTACTTCATAAAAGGATGATGGGCATCAAAAAACCTCCATATGGAGCTTGCTTTCATTTTGGAAAAGCTAGGCATTTGGGCCAGAAACTTCTCCTGCCTTGACTGCTCACAGTATTCTGTACAAACCAGGCAAGCAGGACACAAAGGAAAAACACTGCCAAACTTTGCCAAAACAAGGCAGGACAGTCATTCAAAATTCCCGATTCATTAAAAAGTCTGCCAGATAGTCTAGGCCTGTAGGCCAAAGATGGATGCCCAAAAATTGTAGAGGAAACTTGTGTGACTGTCCAGGCAGCCAGAAATCTCTGTCATTTATATAGATTTGGAAGTTGCTTACTCTCTATTTTCTGTTTACTCAGGTAATCCTATATCCTTTTGGAATCTTTGATGGAGTTGAAGACTAGATAGTTATAGTTACAGTTTTCCTTAGTTATAATAGAAGGTAAATTAGGTTCAAAACTTTGGATTCACCAAAATAAGATAAATAATGGAGTATTTTTTCTGAACTTGCCAAATAGAAATGGACTAGATATTGTAAATGTAATTCTTACTTGATAACTGTTTGTTGCATGAATCCTAAAATGGTCATACAATAAAAACCTGGAGTCAGATATTGAGGTAAATGCTGAAAGATAGAGATCCAAAGGAACAAGCCATTTGAGAAACTTTTCACCACTACGGAATCCTCAGGTCAAATGGAAGGCACAATCCTATCTCCACGACCTCTGACTGAAATCCTCTGAGTCCTCAGCCAAAAAGCCCTCTAGTTCCTGTCTCCTGATTTCTTATATGTCTTTCTCTGCCCAGCCATTTCACTTCCTTTCTAGTGCTGGGATTAATGGTGTGTGTGCTTCCCAAATACTGGTAGCAAAGGCATAAGATCTCAAGTGCTTGGATTAAAGGCTTGTGACTCCCAAGTACTGGGATTAGAGGTGTGTGTCACCACTACCTGGCTCTGTTTTTCCTCTAGACTGAGTCAATTGCAGGTAATCCAGGGTGGCCTTGAATTCATAGAGACCCAGATGGATCCCTGCCTCCCGAGTGCTAGGGTTAAAAATGTTTGCCACCACTGCCTGGCCTCTATATTTAATCTAGTGGCTAACTCTGACTTCTGATCTTCAGGCAAGCTTTTGATACACAATGTATCACCACATCTCCCTTTTTTGTCTAAAATAATAAAAGAAGGTTATAACTAATATAAGAAAAAACTATATATAATAAGTACAATAAGTATTTACAATATATACAGCCAAGAACTATATTAACAATGTCCAGTCCATTAACATTTGACAGATTCAGAGAAAAAACTCCATTTTTTATCCTATTTTAGTGAGTCCAAAATCTTGTATCTAATTCACATTCTATCCTAACTTGTATTACCAACCCAAAACTATCTTTTGATGTCTTTCAAACTTATACATTTTATACCTCTTCAATGAGTTTCTATTTTGAATTTGTTAACAAGAAAAACTATAACTATCTAGTCTTCAACTCCATCAGAGACCCAAGAAGGAAATAGAATTACCTAAGTAACCAGCATGTGCAAACAAGCGACTTGCAAAAAATACGGGAAATGACAGAAACAGCTGGCTGCCTGGACAGTCACCCAAGGTTCCTCTGCATCCATTTTCGGACTACAGGCCTAGCATATCTGACAGACTTATCTGTGAAGCAGGATTTTCTGAAGGGCTGTCCTTCTTTGTCTTAACAAGGTTCAGCAGTCTTTTCTTTTGTATCTTCTTGTCTGTTTGAACAGCATACTGTCAGCAGTTGAGGGAAGGGTGCTTTCTTGCCCAGTGGCTAACTTTTGTCACAAAGAAAGTAAACTCCATAAGTAGTTTCATCAATGTCCATCATCTTCTCTGAAGTAGATTGGTGCTGCCAGGAGCAAACATATCTCATTGTCATAAAAAAGAACCTATGTTATTAAAACATCTTAAATGCTGTATTCTGTAGATCTCTGAAGTGTTTGAAGATAATCTGTTTATCTAAATTATATCTCTGTGTAAACTTGAAAACATTCCTAACATGACTACAAGTTTGATTGTAATATGTGACTAACTACTAACCTGCATTTTTTTTTTTACTATCCTAAATAGTTGGTAATAATAACTTTCAAGGACTAGCAATTTACATCACATTGTTAAGTGAGTTTTATAGGTACAATACCTTGAACAAGATTAGAAATGTATGGACAGTTTGTTCTAATAAAAATAATATCAAGTTTTATATCAATATACAAAATTTGTATATAATATACAAAAATCCAATCCAATATAAAATATTTAAAACTAGTAGTTGCTGTATAAAAGTAGATTCAATAATCTACCTTTTAATATTATCATATCTATAGTGGTATTCTATTTGTACTGAAATGTGATTTTATTTGTATGTTAATAAATAAAGTTGCCTAGGGGTCAGAGCTATTAGCAAGCCATAGCGAAAGCCAGGGCGGTGGTGGTCCACGCCCTTAATCCCAGCACTTGTTAAGGGGCGGTGGTGGTCCACGCCTTTAATCCCAGCACTTGGTATGCAGAAATAGGTAGATCTCTGTGTGTTCAAGGATACAGCCAGCATTGGAGACACACGCCCTTAATCTCAATACCAACTGTAGAAGACAGAGAGGCAGTGACGAGGCAGTCACGTAGTTGGGTTTACAACCAATGAGAAGGAAGAACAAGGACTCTATATAAGTCAAACGCACAGGAAGTAACAAGTTTTTCGGAACTCTCTTGGCGGGAGAAGCTAGCTGGCAGAAAAGCGGGTAAGATTCTTAGCTCTGACCTCTTTGGGCTTTCATCCTTACATTGGCTTTGTGTTTATTATTTAATAAGGCGGTTGGTTACATCTACACATATCCATATTCTTTTTCTTTATAGAGTAGATTCAATAATCTATCCTTTTATCCTATCATTTCTCTATCTTTTTTTCAGAGTAGTTTTAATAGTCTACCTTTTATCTTATTATATCTATATTCTCTTTTTTTCTTTTTCTTTTTCTTTTTCAAACAAGAACCTTGAAAATACTCTCCTTTGTTTAGCTTTTTTCCTGACCATTACCAATAACAACTTATAATCAACCACTAAAACAATGTCAAATATCCATAACTCATTGAATGACTAAAAACCACCACCCTACCTCTTGGGAATGTGGGCATTGTGTTCTTAAAATTACTTCCTGCTGTCTAGGGGCAAAGGCATCTTTAGGGGATCCTGAAAAGAAAAATTTTGGGTTAACTGTCAAGTCTTGGGAGAAGTAGCTGTATCATTTGTTATCCAGTCTCTGCATAATGGGAAAGTAAAGGACTTGTCTCAAGTCCTGGGTATAGCAGTCTGTGAGGCTGGATCATCTCAGGTAGCCATCTCTATATTGTCCTGAGCAGTTTGTAGTCCAAAGCCAACCTTTGGGTGGTGTTTGTCAGCTTTAATGATATTATCATAATCTATGTCGAGTCATTGTTGTCAGATTGCATCATCTTTTCAAAGACTTCAAAGGTCGCTATTAGGCATGGTCATGGTTCACTGCAGAAAATCTTTTCCATGGGACATTTTTCAGGGATGATTTGTCCTTTTTCCTCAGATGTCTCATTTGTCCAGGTTCTTCAGATTCCTTAGCCTTCATTCTCCTGAAAGAAAAAAACAAAACCCTTTCCCAATCCTAACTTTGGAAAGGTTCCCTTTTGGCAAGTTATATCTGATCAAATGAAAAGCATTTGTTAATCATATAAATTAGATTAAATTGAATGGTCACACTGGTTGATAAATTATCACTTCTTCTAATTAAGAGGTAACTCTTATTCAAATCAAACCTTTATCAATTTTGATGGTATCCATAGCTTTTCTTCTCCTGTAGAAACAAAAGCAAAACTTCATCCCCAATGTAATACATATCCTGGTTTCCATTCTGAAGTAAGCACATCTTTAAAGTATACAGACTGATTTAATTCTGTAGTTTTTTCTATTATCCAATGTCTCTCTGTAGCTGTTGTTCCTTTCTCATTAGCACTGAGAAAATTCAAAGTTAATAAAACACTATGTAGGGCTGGAGAGATGGCTCAGTGGTTAAGAGCACTGACTGCTTTCCCAGAGGACCCAGGTTCAATTCCCAGCACCCACATGACAGCTCACAACTGTCTGTAACTCTAATTCCAGAGGATCTGACACCTTCACATAGACATATATGCAGGCAAAAACACTAACACACATAAGCAAAAAATAATTATAAAATCTATTTTGGGGAGTCTTTGTTATTCCTTTCTGTTTATTTAGCATATCCTTTAGAGTTTGATTTGATCTTTCTGTGACTGATTGGCCTGTAGGATTGTGTGGTATACCTGTATTATGCTTTATATTGTAATAAGCAAAAAACCGTTTCATTTTACCAGAGACATATGCTGGAGAATTGTCAGTCTTAATTTGTACAGGTATACCCATGATGGCCATAATTTCTAACAAATACATGATTATAGAATCAGTCTTTTGAGAACTCAGAGCAGTTGCCCATTGAAATCCTGAATAGGTATCAATGGTGTGGTGTATATATTTTTATTTTCCAAATTCTAAAAAACGAAATGCATCCATCTGCCAGATTTCATTTCTTTGATTAACCTTTGTGTAACTTCCTGCAGGTAGTGGAGTTTGATTGTATAAATAACAAGTAGGAAATTTCCTTGGCTTGTTGCCAGATTATGGAAAAATCCTTTTTCAAACCCTTACTATTGCCATGATGTTTTTAAATGAAATTATGAAGCCTCCAGCACATTTTCTATCAACAATTTATTAATTTCATCATTACCTTGTATGAGAAGGCTTGGCAGACCTGTATGGGATTGGATGTGTGTTTTATATATAAGGAATGATTCCTATTCCTGATTATTTCTTGTAACTGAATAAATAATGAAGTTAATTCTGCTTGTAAGGGATAAATTCAGCAGTTTCAATGTGTAAGACAACTCTTTCTGCATATTGAGAGTCACTATGTTGAGAGGTTCTGTAAAATCCATTAATACAATCAGAAAGGCATATAATTCTGATGTGGGGACAGAATTATAAGGACTTTGAACCACTTTACTTAAATTTTCTGATTTGTATTCTGCCTTTCATTTTTGGTTTGCATCAATATAAAATATTTTACTATGTTAAAGTTAAAACCTTTCTTTTTACTTAGACAAAAAAGGGGAAATGTTGTGGAGTATTACTTTAACTAAGTAAGGATTTGTTACATTTGTTTATGTTGTGGCTATGCAAAGGTTTGTTACATTTGTTTGTACTGCAATTGTTTAACTAGGCAAAGATGTCTTCCATTTATTTATGCAGAATTTGTTTCATTATGTGAAGATGTATCACTGTTTTGCCTTGCCTGTCTAAGTCTCATGACTGGTCTAACAAAAAGCTAAGCAGCCAATAGATAGGCAATAGAGGGATAGGTGGGGCTGGTGGGCAGAAAGAATAAGTAGGAGGAGAAATCTAGGCTTGAGGGAATGAAAGAAGAGAACAAGGGAGAAAGAACTGTAGATGCCCGTGGCTAGGTACCTGCCTGCCAGGCAGCCATAGAGTAGGACATACAGAATGAAAGGTAAAAAGTCACAAGACAAAACATAGATGAAGAGAAACAGGCTCATATAAGAGCTAGTGGGACAAGCATAAGATAAGGCCGAGCATTCATAATTATTAATAAGTCTCTATGCTATGGCTAGAGAGCTGGTTGGTGGCCCATCTTCCCAGGCCTGGTTAAATACAGAGTAAGAAATAAACGTATTTCAGCATTTATTAGTAGTGAGTGAATGAGCAAAGCAAGCTACAGATTTAAACATGTTCTCAACCCCATGCATACCCATTTTACCAAACGAAATCACTGATCGAATTATAATTATTTTACATTGCCTGTAATTCTGTTTAAAACTCTCCAGCAAAGACAGTATGCAATTTGTCTTTAAATTATGACCTAGTAGAATTTAGTTAACATTTGTAGTCTAATTGGATTCATATATATATTCCAAGGCAGCAATGGTATTTTAATTAGCATGCTGGCTATTAGAAATGATTTTTTAATTGTCTAAATTTGCTGATGTTAAATATATGCAGATTGCATGTAGCTGCTTAGTGGATTTTTTTTTTTTTGTCTCATGGCTTGTACCAGAATATTAGTTGAATTTGAGGCTGCCTACAAAGGACTCCATCTGACTAGCATTCTGGTCTCAATGTGAATAAATGTGTGTGCTTGTGGAAGAATCAGTCTGAAAGTTCTTTTAACTAGACACTCTATAGCAAGTACATTAAGAAAGTGAATTGATGCCACATTTAACTGATTCTAAAATGTACCTTTAAAAATATTATAATAGGAGCTGGTAAAAAGGCTCAGTGGTTAAGAGCACTGGTTGCTCTTGTAGAGGGATGAGGTTCAGTTCCAATCATCCACATGGTAGCTTACAACCATCTGTTACTTCAGTTAGAGAACATCTGCTGCCTTTTCCTGTCCTCTGTGGACACAAGTCACGAATGCAGTGTACAAATAGAAATGCAGGCAAAACACTAATAATACATAAAATAAAAATAAATAAATCTCCAAGACTTAATAAATAAAAAAAATAAGCCAGGCAGTGGTGGTGCACACCTTTAATCCCAGGACTTGAGAGGCAGAGGCAGGTGGATCACTATGAGTTCAAGGTCATCCTGGTCTATAGAGTGAATTCCAGGACAGCCATGGTTACACAGACAAGCCCTGTTTCAAAACAAAACAAAAATCTATCATTCTGAAATTAGGATATTTTAGATAATATTTCTTGGCTAAGAAATGGCCAGAAATTATGTTTTATTTCCAAGATATTCCCATAAGATTTAAAAATTGCCCATGCTTTAGCTTTCTTTCTAAGGCAGTAGCTCTGAAGTTAGAGATACCATAGGCCTGTTCAAGGATGATTGGTTGTCTCAGTGATTTCAATGGAACTGAGACTCCTGTTTGTGCTGCAGGGGACAGTGAGAGTCGGATAATGAAATTGATTTTTCTGAGTCCGACCTAAATTTAGAAGAGCTAAATTTTGAGTGGGAAGATATTTTGGAGATATTTTATTATTTTTATCAAATATTTCACATTTAATGCATATAGAAAAATAGTACATAACAATTTTTAAAATACTAAGTTTCAACTAGCACTCTAAGTAATCATATAAAAATTCAAAGTGGTAAGAAATAGGAGTTTCTCAATTTGGTAGCTATGACGGCAAATCTCAATTGTCAACTTGATGAGATCCAAAATCTCTTAGAAGGCCTTGTCTCCCTTAAGTTGCTTTATTGAGGTATTTTATCACAGCAATAAATAGATAAACCAAGACAACAGCAGATTTGTTTTGCATATAGTACCTTGTTTTACAAGGGTAACAATACATAGTTTATAAAATATGGTTATTTTGAATGTGGGTATATCATATCTTGGTTGCCTTCTTAGATTACCCCCAGCACAGAACATGATTCTTTAGATAAATAAACTGAGACATTTCACTAATGAAAACTTCAGAACTCAATTTCTAAGGACTTTTGTAGATGGTCCTAAATGTCTTAAATCTCTTTTCAAATTGTACCTTATTCTAACTCCTGGGTCAGCTGCATATCGAGTCCAAATGACAGCAATAGTTCTTCCTGGTGAGTAAGCAAATTAACTATCATAATGACCCTGGATTGTACTGATTGATGAAACAATTTTTCAAATTACTTTATGTTGTGAATTCGAACATAAAATGCATCTACAGGTTCATAGGTTAAAACATGAAATTTGCTCAATAGCAGAAGTATTTTGTACTCAAAAAAAGATTGAAAAAAGTCAATTATAAGCAAAAGAAACAAATCCAAAGTATCATCCCCATAACTGCTGCTTCCTCACCATTCACTTCTGAATATACAAGACAAAGCCATTCATTTTGTAAGATATTAAGATGTAAATTAATATATAAATGTCTTAATGATAACTTTTTGCTTTGTTTGTTTGTTTGTTTGTTTTTGTTTTTTGAGACAGGGTTTCTCTGTGTAGCTTTGGAGCCTGTCCTGGAACTTACTCTGTAGACCACAGAGATCCTCCTGACTCTGCTTCTGGAGTGCTGGGATTAAAGGCGTGTCCCACCACACCTGGCTCCTTTTTGCATATTTATAAGAACAAATTTTTTGTGAGCACACTGTTTTTGTTTAGAATATCAGATTTTCTTTCTTCTTGTTTTGACCCTTCAGTTATTTAGATGATATACAATTTATGGGGACTGAAAAAGTAAAACACAATTGTATAGGTGAAAAAGGAGTAAATATTCCAATGCATAATGTTTATCTTACTGATACTAAATGGACACAGTCATAAAGCATTTTCTTGAGAGTTAACATATTTTAATGAATACAAATATTTCAAGAATTAAAAGACTATTATTGGGGGAGTTTGATGATGTGTGGTGAGTGTGGTTTGTACTGTCTTTGTGTGTGTGTGTGTGTGTGTGTGTGTGTGTGTGTTTGTGTGTGTGTTGTGTATGGGTAAGTATGCCAAAGAACATGTTTAGAAGTCAGAAGATGATTCTCTGGTGTTTGTTCTTACCTTTGACTTTTATGCAGGTTCTGAGATTCAAGTTCAGGTTATTTTGTATGGTAAATACTTTTGCCTGATGAGCCCTCTAGGCTGGCCCTTTTCTTAGTTGGTTGACCAGTTTGTTTGTCAAGAAATTTCAGAGGAATTGGAAGTTCCTAAAAAGTGTGCAAAATTAAAATCAAAGATCTTTCATAGAAGTATGGATGACTTTGCATCAGGCCGTTTAAACTTCACAATTTATGAAAAATTTAATACAAAGAAAACCACAGAAGTGTCATTACAAATGTTATTAGGTGGAATATTCTTTTCTCTATTTTAATCAACTATTTCCATAGAATTCAATGTTGCTTTGGTATAAGAAAATGCTCAACATTAGACTATTACTACCAAAAGACTTCTGGGTGCAGGGACCATGAAAGGCAAGTTCAGAGAGAAATAAAAGTAAGACCCAAAAGTAACCTTTAATGTTCATAGAAAAAAATTAAAATTACATGAAACTGGCAAAGGAGAGTAAACAAACCAAAGCATTGCCTTTATCAAACTAAAGGGATCTCTATTTAGAGTACATCCACTTCTCTGCTTGATAGATGCTATCTAAGCACTTGCTTATTTATTTTCATTCCTTAATGTCCCCGACAAAGAAAGGTTGGAGAAAAGAGCCATCCAACCATTAGGTAGGTATTTTATTTATTTATTTATTTATTTATTTATTTATTTATTTATTTATTTATTTTTGTTTTTTTTTTTCCCTGTGTAGTTTTAGTGCTTGTCCTGGATCTCACTCTGTAGATCAAGCTGGCCTTGAACTCACAGAGATCCACCTGGCTCTGCCTCCTGAGTACTGGGACTAAAGGTGTGTACCACCACTGCCCAGCCATTCCTAGGTATTTTAGTAGGTGGGATTTATTTACTCATTTTAGTAAGTAGATTTATGATTTAAGAAATAAACACTTGGCTCACTCAACCAACTCTGCAAATAACCATAAGGCAAATGAGAAATTAAGATGTAAAGAAAAGCACCAGGCTCAAAGGAGGAACAAAAGAATATTGCATATTTAAAGCGATTTTAAGCTTACCAACACAAGACAACTAATAACATACCTACAGATATATTAAGTTAAAAAAATGATTCCTATTTGATTGCAACAGCTTGGGAAACATATTCCAGGTAAGCCTGAAAAATCTCCTTAAGCAAGAGCAAAACAGCTCCTTATACAGTGTGAGGGGACTGGATTTGTACCAAGAAATGCTGAAGAAAGACTATAGAGCTGCGATCCCACTAAAGGTTAGATGATGTGAAAATACAAGAATCAGTCATGAATTTACAATTGCCATGTTTGTCCCCAAGGTTTAAAGACTAAAGTGTAGCTTGTGTTATAGTGATAAGGAGCTATCTCTCTTTTTTTTAAGGGCAAATTAGTCATCTGGAAAATTGCTCTTTGTCTTGGTAGATGTTCTATCAGACTTATTTTTTTCAAGATTGAAGATTGAGTCCCATGTGGGTAGATTTTTTTTTTATTTTCTCAATAAGTTTGAGTTTGAAAATTTGCAAAAAACCTCCACATAATTAATAACTGTTAGCATTTAACAATTATTAGGATGAACTGAAATAGATAAACTGAGTGTTCTAATCCTGTAAACCAGTAATAAATAAATAACTCAGATGGACTCCACTGCATCACAAGCAGCTACCACACAACTCCTGTGACTCATGAACCACTGGGAAAGGTACCCATTAGACATTTATAACCTGAAAGTTATCTAGTAACAAGAGAGGAACAAAAGCAGTAGCCTCCTGTGATTGTTAGCTATCGATTTAGTGTTCTATAAATCAAGTTAGGTTTCTTATAATTAGGACACTATTTACACTATACTGGTATGATCATTTACTGTGACTGATATGCATCCTTCTATGTTATTTCACATAGAAAAGTAAGAGGAAAGTTCACTGAATTCTTGTTTTGATTTCAACGAATCATGATAAGAAGTGCAAGCAATCAAATGGGCAGGGTCTAGACAGTAGGCTATGAACCACATAGGTGTGAGACTTTTGATTTTATATTAAGACACATCATCAGAAACTGTAGAGTTGATAAATACTTTCAACAAAGTTGCATGTTACAATATTAACATACTCAAATCCTTCCCATATATCAAAGACAAACAAACTGAGGATGAAATCAGGGAAATAATTTCATTCACAATGGTCTCAAAAAGAATACCTTGGAGTATATCTTTCACCAGGAAATGAAAGATCTATAAGATGAAAACTTTAAAATACTATGGAAAGGAGCTTGAGAAATGGCCCAGTGGGTAACAGCTTGTACTGTTTTTGCAGAGGATTGAAGTTCTGTTTCCAGCATTGAAGTCGGGTGACTTACAACTGCTTACTACAGCTTCAGAGGTCTTCAATGCCTCTGGAGTCCATGAATACCTGTTCTCAAGTACACATACCCCACCCCTACACAACACATAGATAGAGTTAAACAAAATAAACATAAATCTTGAAAACACTGAGTAAAGATGTTAAAGAAGCTACCAGAAGATGGAAAAATTGCCAGATCACATTGATTGACAGGATTAATATTGTGAAAATGGGCATCCCACCAAAAGCAATCTACAGATTCAATGAAAGCCCAATCAAAATTCCAATGCAATTCTTCCCAGAAATCGATTTAAAAAGTCTTAAAACTCACATGCAAGTACAAAGACCCCAGGTAGCCAAAACACTCCCTAATAGTTAAAAACGTATCTGGTGATATTAGCCTTTCTTATTTCAAGTTATCCTAGAGCAGTGGTTTTCAAACTTCTTAATGCTGCAGCCCTTTAATACAGTTCTTCATGTTGTGGTGATCCCTGACCATAATTATAACATTGCTACTTCATAATGGTAATTTTATTACTATTATGAATCATAATGTAAATATTTTTGGAGATAGATAATTGCCAAAGCTGACTTGATCCTTAGGTTAAGAACTACTGTTAAAAGCAGCATGGATTTGTCAGCACTTCATCTCCCTGTCCGCCCACCAATAAAAGACTTCATGGTCATCTTTCAACAGGTCATCCAGGAGATAGATTATGCAGAGTAGATAAAACACAAAATGACTTAATAACTACATATTAATAAATAGTAATTCTTTGTCTAGGTCATGCTGTCAAAAGAGGAATTTATTTATTTAAATATTAACTTGAGTACAATAATATTATTCATCATTCATGAGTGGTTACTAACAATGGGGCAAGAATTTTTTCTGGCATTTTTTAATTACTCACTATAAGCCTATGGGTAGGTATTTTCATTATCCTTAATTAAAGTAAGGAACTTAGTTTTTTCTTTCAATACTTACAATTGAGTGGATTTGTATCCATTAAATAGTCCAAAAAGAAGTCCAATACCAGAAGTATACCAACAAAAATATGAGTGAAAATGGATGCCATTCTCAATAGATGCCAAGCATATTTTATTTTATTATAGGGGAATAAAAAGACTTGATTTTAGAATAATAAATATTTGAAAAAACAATAATCTTCATTTTTTACAATGATGATCAACCCTCAAATTAAAACGGAGAAAATCAAAGTAGAAATTTCAACCTTGATTTCAAAGAACCTATATAAAGCTTTAAGTTCTGAGATACATTGTTTTCAAAACAACTTTAAAAAATACAAAGGTACAAAAAGTTATCTCAATGATACTAATTCTTTTTAAACATATTTAATTAATTACTTTATATTATTATTGACATCTAGTGATTTTTAACATTTTTTTACAATTTCACACATGTATACATTGTATTATGAATCCCTATTTAAATCCTTTGACTCTACCTATTTCCAAATGGCTCTACTTCTACTTCAAAACACTTTTTTTGATCCACTGAGTTTCATCACTTTCTGAACTCCACCAGTTTAGTTCATGTAACTTAAGAATAATTTTATCTGTCATGTGTCAGCTGTGCTTAGAGAATCTCTGAGTTAAGCATTAAACCTGATTTGATCCTTCAGAAAAGGTTGAAATAAAAACTAAGCTTCTAAAGAGAAAGTAAAATAACAGGTGGATCGGAAGATACAGAAGAGAGGTGACAAGGGCAAAGTCAAAAGCTGTCATTGTCACCTCCTGTGGGCGTGCCAGCCCTGAGCTTCAAAACTTGTCCTCCAATTTCATGAGCATGGAGCATTAACCTGATACAATGGGAAGAAGGCTGACGACTTCCAACTAATACTCAGCAAACACGTCTTCATACAGAAAATAAGAGAGCTGAGTTTTATATAGGTTGCATTTCCCAGCCAATTTTCTATAAATAACCCACTGATGTCAACTGAATTACAGTTTTCTCCGGCTTCAGAAGCTGTAGGCAAACCCAGAAGCCTATTAAAAAGGCAATGACAAGCTTCTGGAACCTCATTCCATCAGCTCATCACCAACAAGACACCAGAAGCACAAAGCTAGTAGGACGAGGAATGACAGGACCTGGATCTAGTCTTGGATATCTGTCCAACTTTAAAAAAAAAAAAATTGTTTACTACCTTAGTCAAGGATAGCTTTATTTTCTGATTTAGTCAAAAAGGTAAATTTGTTACTTTGGTTATTATTTCACTAATAATTATAAGAATAGCAATAGTTATCAAAACATATAAAATATTTTCAGAATAAAGGACATATTTTCTACCTTTGGAAGAGTTTTTGGTGGCATACAAACACCACATTGGGCATACTTAGTCTATCACACTGATCCGTGTTCTCTACCTTCACTCTTTCAATGTGCAGCTTTCCTTGTCTTCCTCTTATTCACAGTGGGATGCCTCCCTTTGGCTATGAAGTAGCTATCACCATTTCTAGTGCCTGTGACTCAAGCTTTGCTCAGATTTTTCTGATTCATCCACTTACTTGATAGTGTCTATGTCATGCCTTCTGATTGTCTATACCTGAAACTTTCTTTGGCATAGATCCCTTGAACTATTAGTAATACCTAGGCTTCAGGCAAAGAGTTAGACCACAGTGGATTTTCCTACAACCCATTTGTCTTCTAAGGTACAATGGACCACAGTTAGAGCATGCAGTCCAGCACCCTGCACTCCAGCACCACTGGCTTATTTAGCCAATGTTTATACTCCTGAAGCAAGGTTTATTCCTGAAACCTTCCTGCAGAATCTGGCTGAAATGTAACCTGACCTGAAATACCCCCTTTATGGCATTCCTCTCACCATGGCCCTGTTTCCCCAGCTGAAGTCTTCCTCTGTAAATCACCTGTAGTAAGTTCTCCCATCTTCTTCTTATTTAAAGGATTCAACTTGTGAGCCAGTTCTTTCTTTCCTTAGTTTCTATATCATTTTTTCTTACTTGGGAATGCATATAGTATTTAATTATCCCATATTCCAGACATGCTCTAATTAACTCAGCAAGGCTAAACTGCAAGTTCCCATGTTCTGGGAACTTGTGCTTTATTTGGTAACAAAGGAAAACATTAATCATATTTTCACCCATTCACAAAGCAACTCAAGGCAAACTTCTCATTCCTTGTATTATTCATCGTGGTGATCCTATGATGACTGGTTATCCTGGATTACAGATTTGTGATATGAAAGAGAATATGACAGGAATATGTTAGCCTTTATAGAACATGATAAGCAATAAGTTACAAAAGCATGTGCTGGTCTGAAACAGAAGATTCACGTGACTTCTAAAAGATCCAGGGTTTGTTTAATATAGTAACTAATAAAATAGATAGAAATTACACATGGGGAAATTTCTATTGAATAAATGACAAAAAATCTGAGTAGTTCTTATTGGACATTATTCTAAGTTTTCTAAAATTATTTATTATTTACTTACTTATTTATTATACTTACTTATACAGCATGGTCTACAAGGTCATTTCTGTTAAAAGCATTGGCTCTTCACCTGAGCTCACTTATACCAATTGGAAGCTAAACACAGGACAAAGGCTTGACTCCTCTTCTTTCAGTTTCTATCTGTTTCCTTCTTAAATGTTGGGTCAGATGACTGTTCATGTCTGTATACAGGCATCTTAATCATTTGAGGTGTAGTGAGCAGTGAGTGGTAATTGACTACACTCTTGAAGGTTAAAGACACCAAGGTAAGAGTTAATTGAAGTACAATCACCAGTCATAACAAGGTCCTCCTTCAGATACTTGGAGTGGGAACCAGAAGTCTTCAATCGTTGCTTTAAACCTTCCAGGAATAGTAGATCCTTGTAAGACCATCTGTATAAGGCAGGAACAATCATTTCATGATTTAACTAGGATAACGGATCTGGTAAACCATGTTTAAAATGAAATGGAGACTTCTACCTGAGAAGTAGCAATTTCTTTGTCACCAAATAGAAATTGTTCCTCTCTCTAAGCATTGGTGATTGCATTGTTATTGGTAAGTTCCCATATGTCTGAGCTGAAATAATGATCAACCTGACCACAGTGTTAACCAAGGCTGGTTGATTATACAGACTTTTTTTTTCTCTCTGTTTCTTATATGATTTGGAACACATGTTAATCCCTCCAGAGACAGAAGTGGGACACTTGACCCTCTTGTTTTTGAGACATGTTTATATTGATTAAATCACATCCTGCCTTCATTATTACTTTAGCCACTGATTTCAGGAGTGAGTAGCCAGATTTGATTTATTTTCCCTTAAATCAGATCTTCTGTAGCTTAGGACTCCAATAATATGAAGAGAAACCATTTTTACAATGTCCAATTAGAGAACTACTCTATTGGTCATTAGATTGAAATTAGATATGACAACATGGGATACCAATTGTGGTATAAAATGTGATCACAGACAGATAAAATGGCAAAAGAAAGTAGGAATGAGCATTTGAAAACAAAACCTTTGGATTCTGAAATTGTAAAGAATAGCCTGATTTACACAGTTTAATTGTTAAAGATGTTATCCCTTTACAAATTATTTATGATTACAGGAGCAGAGGAGGAGTGGATTGGGGGGTTAAGGAGTAGGGAGGGAATGGGAAGAGAGAAGGGAGAAGAAACTCTTTGGGATGTAAAATAAATGAATACATTTCATTAATAATAATAAATTATTTATGTTTGGCAGAGAAAATTGTTTAATATATCATTTTTACCGTGTAATATTCTCTTCCAAGACATAACAAAATGACTCACTTTCCCTATTAGATTCAAGGTTCTGTGTCTGATGTCTGACCAAAGCAGAGTAGGTGAAAATGATATGAATGTTTTTGAGACTCATTTACTTAAATATAGAGCTTAATACTAAACTGTCTTTTCCTTTGTAGTGCATAATGGTAAGTGTTCAGAATTATGGATCATTAAGAAAAATCCACTCCACCCCTACACAAGATGCTGTGTATAGTCAAGTATATGCCTTCATCTCCAAAATCATTGAGAAACTACAGCTCACTCTTCACCTCTGAATTGTTCACTCAGTGAGGACTAACCCTGTACACAAATTTCAGTAATACACATTCTATAAATCCAAAGAAGATTGATTTGACATCAATATAAATTTTACTATGCATTATAAAACTTAGTAGCATGCAAAAGAATATGGCAAGTTGAAAATATAATGACAATATCACTAGTGACATAAAACTGACAATAAATCAGACAATGTGCAAAGTCATATATTAAAAACTAAGCATTGCAAACAAGGCCCCTTCTAGAGGAAAAGCTAGCTATTGCTATCATTGAGTATGAGGACTTCCATATATGTTGTTAAGAATAAAGTAGGTGAACATTTACTGGAGCAGTTAAAAGCCAAAGACATGTTAGGTTAGCAGGTTTGGACACCTAGGAGCCAGACCTATAGAAAAGAGAGTTTGTAAAAGGAAATGAGACAAACACTTTAAGTAATGTGATGAGAGAAATGCTTTTAGCATTGTGATGGCAAATTTTATGTGTTTTGCTTGACTGGGCTAAGAGATGCCCAGGTAGCTAATGTTAGCTAAACACATTAACATTTGAATCAGAATACTGAGTAAAAAATGTGGGTAGGTATTATCCAACCTCCTGAGGACCAGGATAGAATAGCTCTTGAAGAGATTTGAACTCTTTCTTACGCCTTGCGATGTGGCATGTATCTTCTTCAGCCCTTTGACACCAAGCTCCTGGTTTTGGGCTTCTGAACTCTGAATTTATAGCAGTTACCTCCCTTGTCCTCAAGTCTGTGCTTTATCATTATCAACCCTGTTTCTCAAAGTTTATTTTCATAATGGATGACATTCTCAAGTTTGTAGGTGTTACACCCAATATTTATCTGTGTTTCATAATGAACCAATTCCCACAATAAAGTACCTTTTACATATTATCAACTGAAGTTCCCTAAAAATAAGGTATACATATATTGAAGATTCTGTAGACTGCCTGACTGATTACTTTGTGATTATAGAGAGTTGGAATATTGCAGATTAAGAGCCAAAATTATCTTGGGCTATTTTGGCCCAAAAACTATCTATTTGATAGTTATGTATCAGCAACCTCTCTATATGAGCTAACTCAAAAACTTTGTAATGTACTAACTTAGTAGGCCATCAACTTCCATCAACCCAATTTAAGAATGTCCCAGTATTTGAAATCTACAGCAAAAAGTTCCCAACATCCACTGTAACCTGCCTAATCTGATACCCTCAAATGTATTTTGTAAATACACTGATTTATGACTTGATTTGTTCCATGACTATTTAAAACACATATATATGATTCTCTAATGATCCCATGATTCGTGGTAAGCTTTTACCAGGCCATGGCCCTTCATATTTGACTCACTATGAGCTCTTACTTCCAGTGTAGCAGGAGTTGTGCTTTGTTATATATCCTTTTAGTTTGCATCTTTATAGAACTCCACTGTGGTAACAATGGCTTTTACCTGGTTAGAAGCAGTATAATTTAAAATAATAATAAAAAAGAAATTACAAGAATAAAGACATCCAGAATCTGAGGAACAAATTAAAAAAGTTCCTTCTGTTTGTCATTAAGACACAAAAGTAGAGATAGAATATACACTAGAAAAGTTGAAGAGAAAATAACAAATGTTTTTTAATTAATTAGAAATAACAAAGTTTTTTTAAATTTTCTAGAAAAAAAAATAACTGGGTAAAATACAAAGAGAATATCACTAGACATACCGTAGCCAAATTGCTAAGACCTGAAGATAATAATCTTCAAGACAGGATTATCAAACTGCAATGAAATTGACAGCTGACTTCTCACATGAAGACAATAATACACACTCTTAAAGGGGAAAGGGGAGCTTTGGATGTGGTTTTCTATATAATGTATCATTCTACAGAAAAACCGTCCTCCTTATAAAGGTAATACAAACCCACTTTCAAACAGACATGTGGTGGTCTTGTGTTCCCCAAAATATTGTGTACCCTAATAAATTTATCTGGGGTCAGAGAACAGACAGCCACTAGATACAGACGCTAGAAAATGTTGGCACTCATGCCTTTAATCCTAACATTCCAGAGATAGAAATCCGTCTGGATCTCTGTGAGTTCAAGGCCACATTGGAAACAGCCAAGCATGGTGACACACGTCTTTAATCCCAGAAAGCCAGCCTTTAATCCCAGGGAGTGTTGGTAGAAAGCAGAAAGGTATATAAGGCGTGAGGACCAGAAACTAGAAGTATTTGGCCTGGTTAAGCATTTGGCTGGTTAAGCTTTCAGGCTTCTAGCAGCAATTCAGCTGAGACCCATTCTGAATGAGGACTCAGAGGTTTCTAGTCTGAGGAAACAAGACCAGCTGAGGATCTGGCGAGGTGAGGTAGCTGTGGATTGTTCTGGTTCTCTGATCTTCCAGAGTTCACCCCAATACCTGGCTCAGGTTTGATTTTTATTAATAAGAACTTTTAAGATTCATTCTACATCATTTTTCTACTATGGACATCAATTATACAAAATCTCAAAATAATCCTTTATAACTTAACAGACACAGTAACAGGGTAATTCTGGGATTTACACTGCAGAATAGAAACATGGGGATAAGTAAACATGCTGGAAAACAATGAAAAACTAAAACATTTCTCCATCAGTGGCTATCCCTTCATCCATATACATATAAATATATATTAGTCTAGAGCTTTAAACTTCCTTGGAAAGCCACTGACTAAAATAAAGTCAATAGTATGCATTGTGTGTGCTATAATGCTTGCAGAAAGTACAATATAAAGTCCTATTATATGTGAACAAGGGATGTTTCAAGATGCCTAGTCTTGAAATCTTGGACAGTAATGAAACCAATTTATACTACACTTTTCAGTACGTATCAGTGATAAAGTTTAATTTTTCAAGTATGTAGCTGGAGTTTTCTCTCCGGGTCCTGCCAAGCCATGACAGTCCCGCAGCCCACTTATAAAATAAACACGCAGACTCTTATATTATTTATAAACTGTATGGCCATGGCAGGCTTCTTGCTATCTGTTCTTAAATCTTAAATTAACCCATTTCTATAAATCTATACCTTGCCACGTGGATCATGACTTACCAGTATCTCATGGCGGCGGCTGGCAGCATCTCCTGACTCAGCCTTCCTGTTCCCAGAATTCTCTTCTCTGCTTGTCCCACCTATACTTCCTGCCTGGCTACTGGCCAATCAGCATTTTGTTTATAAAGAGTGATATCCACAACATAAGTAGGTACAATAAGACAAAAAATAACAATAAAATTAATTAAAAAAACCCCTTTACTAACTTGCTATAATAAAAGCAACGTTACTGAACTCTTTTGTGCTCTTTCTCAAAATAGTGTACTGGAGTGTATTCTCAAGGCACTCTTAGATGTGATGAACTGAAACCATGGACAGTTAGAATTGGATAAGGAGGGGCTGGCTTATTTGTGAAAGAGTACAAGAACTGGCAGATTTGCAATGGAAAGCATACACTAAGATTCTTATCTTTTTATTTAATGAAATATTCTTTGAAGATAAACCATAATACATTAAAAAAGGCAACTTTACTATCTCTACAGAAATCACTAAAATTAACAAGAATGGTATAAGAAAATGACAATAGATTTGTCATTTGTATTTGTAACCGAATAGGAAAAGGCTTATCTCAGGCTGTTCTTCCCACTAAGAATTTCAAAATTCTGATCATAAAACAGGGAATATGCAGAGAAAGTTTGTGAAATGTTGAACAAGAAAGAAAATAGGTTTAGAATTTCAGGAGAGCAGAGATGAAAGAGTATATTCTGTGAATGAATGAATAAAGGGACTGTAGTACTCACATACTGTAGAACACTACCCAATTTGACTACTGACAACATAGCAGCATAGGTAGATATTTAGAGGTTAAATCACATTTAGAAATCCAACTCAAAAAATTCTGTATTATGAGACTTAATTTATACAAAATATTTGAGATGGAAAATTCTGAAGGCTGAAAATACAGCTGTGGTCACCAAGGATAGGGACAGAGGGAGAAGGGAATTGTTGTGAGCATTAAGGGTTAGTGCAAATAATCTTTGTGGGAACAACATTACACACTGAATATGTCAGATTATCCCTATCTGTATGTGTTACATTGCTCTGAGCACACATACCTACTCAAATAATTACAGTGATTTGGGAAGATATAAATGAATCCTGTGAATTGTTCAGCTGTTGACCCTCCTTACCATAGTTATGTAATGATACTCTGAAGAAAACTATAGGACAGTCACACTTACTACTTTTGTGACATCTTGAAAATTCTTAATTATTTTAAAAGCGATAGAAAATATCAAGTAAGATGCTAAAACAAAGTAGCAATAAATTTTCGACTCTCTCGTGGGAGGATCTAAGAGGAAAAACAAAAACAAATAACAGAAGTAAAAATCTAAAATCAAACAATAAAATGGTTGAATTAAATACAAAGAACTGCTTTGTATTTAATAATAAAGAATAAAAAAGAATAAATACAAAAAATATAGCAAAGAAGGAGACACAAAAAATTTGGGCCAGGTGAGATGTGATTCAACAGTATCCAGTCCAACTTTTAGCATACAAAATCAACCTTAACAAATCGGAAAAGCATTCTGCTGCGTCAAAAGAAAAGCAAGAATCATGGATACGGAGATTATGAGCCCATTTCTTTGGGATTTGAACCAAGACCAAACACCTCCGTGGTTATGTAACTTAGGAAAGTGTTTGCTTGGGAGGGGGTCCCATTTGATTGAAAATGGGCACAGGGGAGTTCTCTAGAGTGATGGGATTAATGGACACCTTGGGAGGTGTGTGGGTTACAAAAGTACATGCATTTGTCAAAACTAATCAAATGCCACACTTAATATGAGTGCATTTCTATGGATACAAATTATACCTTCATTTTAAAATGTCCTTTAAAAGGAACTTTAAGCTTTCTCTCCGCACTCCCCTATGAATCACTGCCTGCACTTTCTAAAGCCCACGCTGTATCTGGATCACTGGAGGAGAACAGAAATGTGAAGCAGTTCTTGCAGGCACTTCAAGAACTTTAGACAAAAAAGGCCTCCAGTTATCATTTTTACATGACTACAGGTTGATCACAGGCTATTCAAAGAGTCAACCTTGTTTTAATCTCTACATAGTGAAGAAAAGACAAAAACGATGAAGTCCCCAACATGTGCTTACAAGGAAATGGAGACTGAGTACATTTTAGGGGAATGCAGACAGCTTTCTATTTTCTTAGAAAACAAAATAACATTAGGGAGCCTCAGCCCACTGCAGTTGAAGCTTCAGTTAGATTTTAGTGGAGCATAGACATCACAGAAGAATTTCAATTGACTTGCCATCTATCTTTAGAAATAAGTGAATATACTTCACACAAAATGTACCTTCTAAAATCACAAATTGTGATAAAAAAATGCTTAGATAGTATCTTTAACTCCTTAAGGTATATTTCTCATTATTTTAAGAGTTGTGATTGTACAGTCTTGACAGAGTTGAAATGTTCCCTGTGAGAAACATCAGCTGGGATGCCTGCTCACGCCCTCTATGCTTTTATTTGACTTGTCTAAGAAGGAAAGAAAATGGCTGAAACTAACAAATAAAGTGGCCATGGCATAATGTCACTGACAGCTTTTACATAATTTTATGAAAAATGTCTCATCTTCTGCTAATGTTGAAAAATTAGCTGAATTTAAAAACAAACGAACAAACAAAAACCCTAACCTGGAGATGTCTCTCCAACTGTTTCTGTAGGAGAAACTTAAAGCAAGCTCACAATAACATACATGAGGTTTTCTTAAATGTTGTCATTTAGGAATGTGGGACAATAACAAATGTGAGAGCCCTCCTAACCCAGTGCTTTTCAAAATATCAATTGCTCGCTTACTGCTATACTCTCACTTGAAAAATAGTCCAAGTGTCTTATTCCTCCCTTTTATTGGCTTGATGTCCCATTAGCCATGGTTGTTAACTTTGGTCTATTAAAGTAAATAAGCAAGAATACATGTGAGTACATTTGTTGAGCAAATATGTTCAGTATCCAGCAATAATTCTGTTGAGAATTTGAAAAAGAAATGAAAAGTCTCTGCCTTTGTGGTAAGAGGCATGTTCAATAGCCTTCATTGAATAAATGTGTGAGAGCATCAGCTCAACAAATGGGGTGGTGATTAAGAAGAACCACCACTGATTATAGATTTGCCATGCCTGTGCCCTGTGCCTGACCCTTCCCACATCACCTCACTCAATCTTTAAACCAAACCTCATCTCTTTTTAGGGAAAATTAAATCCTTAGAAAACTGAGTGAAAACTTTGTAGACACCAGGTAAGCACTTAATGAGGACTGTGCCCTTGTTAAGTAATCAACAAGGTAATGATCATTTAGTGATAGATGGCTTTGACTGCCAATTTGATGTGATTCAAGAATCACCCAAGAGACAAGTCACTGTGATGCTTGTAGGGATTATCTAGATTAGATTATCCTCTAGGATGCCTGTGGGGAGTTATCTAGATTAGGTTTTTAAGATGCTAAGACCCACCCTGAATGTGAGTGGCTCCATTCCCAGGCTGGGACCCAAGACTGAATCAACAGGAGAGATGGAGTTGAGCACCGACAGGAGAGATGGAGTTGAGCACCGATAGTCATCACTGCTTCCCGACTGACATTGCAGTACGGCCAGTTGTCTCAAGCTCTAGCAGCCATGACTTCTCTGTCCTGATTTACTGAACCGTAGAACATGAGCCACAAAACAAACCCTTCCTTGACTAAGCTGCTTGTCAGGTATTTTGTCACAGAAAAAAAAATGACAAGTAACTATTAAGCCACTGAATTATTTTATAGCCCTTCTGATACAGTAACTTGCATTATGGTTTTGGATAGGAAGTGTTCAACCACATTGCTCGTATGTTGGAAGGCTGCTTCCTGGCTGGTGGTATGAGTGGAAGAGTTTCTGGGAATCTCTGAGAAGTGGGGCCTAGCTGCAGGAAGCAAGTCACTGGATATGTGTCTTCTTCAATATGAGGTAAAAAAAAGGCTCCTGCCATGTGCTTTATGCAGTCATGCACTACACTTTCTGAAGCCACAGCAACACACATTTTTTTCATCTTTATGTTATTTTCTCATATACTTTGTTACAGAGACACAAGTCTGAAGAGCACAAAGGCCAGGCAAAGTAAAAGACTTGTGGAAAAGAAATTTACTTTATATTTGTAGATTTCAATAGAAAACATGGAGGTTTAAAAGCACAAATGAAAAATTTGAAGTTATTCAAGTTTTAAGTCGTATACACAGATTTGATGCCTCTAGATAAATTTAGTTTTTTTTCTGCATTGTCTATAAACCAGCTCAACTCTGTCCACAATAAGTGCTGGTTCTTAATTAGACTAATTTTATAGCTATTTCTTTGTTGTATGATATTTTTATTTGTACAAATAACTTTTATAAAAAGTAATTGAGTTCATTATGACATTTTTCTACATTTATATAATATATTCATACCCATTCCCATCATTCTATCTAGTTTTCTCTCTTCTTCCTACCATGCCATAAATACTCCTAATTCAGGTCTTAGTTATTTGATTATAGATTCTGTGGTAGTATGAACGTAATTGGCCCCCCATAATCTCATAGGGAGTGGCATGATTACGAGGTATGATTTTGTTGGAGTGGGTATGGCCTTATTGGAGGAAGTGTGTCACTGTGAAGGTGGGTTTTGAGGTCTCTTTTGCTCAAGATACCAACCAGTGTGACAGTCAGTCAACTTCCTGTTGCCTGCAAGATGTAGGACTCTCAGCTACCTCTTCAGTACCATGTCTACCTGCAGGCTGCCACACTCCCCACCATGATAATAATGGAATGAATATCTGAACTGTAAGCAAGTCCCAGTGAAATGTTTTCCTTTGTAAGAGTTGCCATGGTCATGTTGTCTCTTCACAGTAATAGAAATCCTAACTAAGACAGCTTCCATACATGGGAGAAAACATATACTAAACTATTACCACTTCTAAGTGCATGTGCATACATCTGTGTACATGAAAGGAACAAAGCAATAGCTAATCATTCCAATAACTTCTAAGAACAAAAAATGGTCTTAAACATTTGCATTAATATAATTTTGTTTTATAGATAAGATATATTGAATGCTGAAATTTGACTGATAAGAAAATTACAAAAGAGCTGGATTATTTTTGAAAGAGGAACCTGCATTTGCTTTCTCTGTACTTTTCTCATTTATTCTCTTCCTGATTTGGGGTAACAGCAATGCAAAGAGAAACTCTGCTTTGTTGTTGCCATATCCATTTAACAGAGGCCAATGCAAAACTTTACTATAACACTTCCTGAGTTTGTGTTTCAAAAATCCCTTTGAGTTACATGGTTTGAGAAGACAAAGTAAATGACTGAGTGAAATATGAAGAAAGCAGCTTTTTCTTGCTTCACTAGGGTACAGCCTATGTGTCTTGACACTGGACCCACAGGCTCAGCAACCTCATTTCTACCCCCTGCAGAGCTAAGAAAGAGAACCCCTGTGGGATCCCTCTACAGAGATAGAGCCCCAGAGTCTTCAGACTTACTGGAGATATCTGTGTCTCAGACCACAGAATCTGAAGTCAAAGTCACTCACCTCCAGTAGGACAACACAGATCTACATAGTGAAGGGGTACTTCCTTGAGTTCTTAACTTCTTGACTCTTCTGTTACAAGAAAGAAATGTTTCCATGACATTGCCAATGTCAACCTCAGCTCAGGAAAAATCCCATCTAGGACTTACCAATAATTTCTCACTTTCTTGGCCTATGAACCCACTCCTGATCTAGTCTAGAGAAAGTCCCATCTTTCCTACCACCCAAATATATTCCTGTTAACTTTGTTCTCTTCACAGTTTCTACCATAGCCACACACTCTGCATTCTCTGCTGTAGCTGCTTCCCTTCCTTGCCATGCTAGCCTTCCTTCAATCTTTCTACAGAAGCGTTGTTATTGTTTAATGCACATCAGGCTAAGGTCACTTTCTTTCAAAACTTCTTCCTCTCACAGTATGTAAGTACAAACCAATCTTTCCAACCAAATCCCTCCAATAATCTGCCCTTATGCTTCTTCATCCTCACCCTAGGCCCTTTTATGCTCATTCTACTTTCAATCCTGTTGAATAAAGTCTGGCTATGTTCTCCTCTCTTGGCTTGAAATGACTTTCTCTCAGTCTCTTTTCTCATTCAGGCTGTCTCCAAATTAACATCATTAATGAGGTTTTCCATGGATAAACATCATTGGTACGTGTTCCCTAGTATTTCCTGCTAGGAAACATAGCCCCTGATCCATTTGACAAAATGTGTGTTGTATATACCCATGGGATGGTCATTTATTAAATTTTATCCTGTATCATTTGGGGTATTGGAATCAGCACAGAATGTAATTGGAGTAACTGCTTTATGGCTACCCAGTTACTTAGTTTTGGGATTTAGATCAAGGGCTAGAAGACTTCATACTGTGAACATCCATGATATAGCTTCTAAAGCCATATGTAATGGCTTTTAAAGCCAGATGTTCAAAGAATACTAAAAAGAAATGAATGTCAATAAAAAAGCATGATTAACTGAAAATTCTTCCCCTTCCCATGTCCAGATTGTGTTGGTTCCTTAGGATCTGGCCATTGCTAGGAAGAGGAGGCCAATGCTAAGAGGAGATATAATGAACTTGGATACTGGGAAGATGGTTGTTAAAGTGCAATTCATTCAAGTGGCTTATTTGAAAAATAAGTTTGTAGAACAAAATTCAGTCATCTATGAGTACATTGCCAAAGCCAAGTCTTACCCTCTATTAGCTTTGGCACCACTACCTTCTGACTACTATTCTTAATTTGCCTCCCAAGCCTATGTCCACATTTTCTCTTCTCCAGTTTCCTGAGGTAGGCAGTGTAGAAGTGTAAACAGAAAAGCACATTTCTGACAAAACTGAACAGAAAGAAGATTTGGGAAACACTCTAAGTCCCAAATTGCAGTATCCAGTAGACCCTGGCAAAGAAAGGCTTCAAAGTGTCACGTGACCTGCATGCAAGTACCTTGGCAGTGTTTCTTTCTTCTTCAGAATCTTCTCTGAAGTGGTGCTTTAAGCATCAGAAATAACTTGCACTGTCCCTGCAAAGGGCAGGATTAAGGCCCCATTATTAGGAGGAAATGGAGGCTTAGGCAGTGGTAGCAAATTATATGAGGCTTTGGAGAAGTGGCAGCGAAAATTACCTCGTCTACTTTATAGTGTCTGTGGGGCATGAAAATAATTGTGAATGGCTCAAAGTGCCCAATATGATGGCAAAGTTTCTTTCTAGGAAACTAATTTAACACTCAAGTTACATCATATTCTTACAGAATCTTTTAAGACAAAATCCATTACAATCAAAATTCTACCTCCAAAGGAAAAAAATATCCAGTTTTTAGAGTATTGCTGTGATGTTAGACTGAAATATCAGGGTGTTCTAGGTATCTTTTGTTAGTATTTATGCATTTTCACATTTGGCTCTGAGTTTCACACATTAATGCATGTTTTACTCTGCTAAGATTTCATGTGGTTTACTTTTGTAACCCACCACTTCACTTGAAAAATAATCAGAGGTTAATCAGGAGCACATCTAAGAAAGGTAGATAATGTTGCAATTAATTTCCAACCATAAAGTCAGTAATTTTCATCTTCACTCAGGTTAAGGTGTTCATAATAAATTTTAATCTTCCACCGACACTTTATTTTTAATTATTTTTACAATTTGAAATTTATTTGCATTTGTGTGTGTGTGTGTGTGTGTGTGTGTGTGTCTGAGTATGCACGAGCACACTTGTGGGCACTTGCCATACCATGCATATGGAGGGCAGAGGACAACCTGAGGGAGCTGGTTTCTTTTACCATGTGAAATCTGGTGACTGAACTTTGGTCCTCAGGCTTTGGAGTGAGCCCATTGACCCATGAACCATCTGTCTCATCTTTTGTTGACTCTCTTTTAAAAGTGCCGATTCTTGGAGCATAGGTAAGAAAAGGAATATTAATTTGCATGCCAGTAAATGCATATTATTTATTCATTAGATTGTCTAATATATTGTATTTTTATTTCTCATTTTTCATCACAAATTAGAGGATTAACTCCCTATTCCAATATTCCATAATTCTGATACAGGTATCTAGTTAGTCACTGACTAACCGATTAAAAGAAAACATTCACAACCACTACCATTCCTTTATCCATTAGGTGGCAGAGTTCATTGGACCTCTTCATGTGCAGCAAATTTCTCTCTCTTCTATTTCTCATAAGCTTACATGTTGATATTTACTGTTTTCATTTGCCACTAACAAAATAATATGATATTACAGTGATTATGGATAGGTGTTTGTTAAATTTCACAAGTCATTTTTAATTAATTAATTTCTGTGTGGGTACAGAAAAAAATGAACTTTAAAACTGTGACTCAAAAAGTTAGCAAGAAGCCAGACAAGATAGCTTGTGCCTGTAATGCTGATACTCTGAAAGGATGAGGCAGGGGATAGCCAACCTGAGCTATAAAATGGGTGAATTCCAGGCCAGCCTAGGGATCGAGTGAGATTGTGTTGAATAGACAAGTAAATAAGAATTCTGTCTAGAGCAAACAATATCGAACATGCCTGATGATATCGTTGTTTTATTAGTTAGGAATTATAACTGAGTATATATAGTTAACATTATCTCTTTTTTATTGCTTTAGGTAGCATATTTAAAACCTTAGGAAGAGGGCACTCACAAAGAGGCCTGACTGATACCTGAATTTCATTCCCAGGAAACACATAGTGGATGGAGAATTTTGATTCCTGAAAATTGTCTTCTGACCCCATAATACACAGTGGCACGTACACACACAACACAGGCATACACATAAATAAATATAGTAAAAGAATATGAAGAAAAATATTAAATTTGAACATAGTCCCAAAGAATATCTTGAGACATAGAACAAAAGCAATTTCCTGAAAAGCAAAACAGAAAAACAGAAACCAAAACATTTGTAAGCTGATGATGAAATTGCTAAAAGATAAGGAAATTTATTTATTTACATATTTACATACATTAATGAAATAACTAACAGAAAAATATAATGTAAAAACTATACAACTTTAATAAAGAGCCTTTCAGAATAAGAAAATTATTCAGAATATACTGTGGGGCTATTCCTTTCTGCCCCTCCTCCCCTTCCTTATGGCCTTCTTGTCCCTTCTGACCCCTGCATCCTCATCTCTTGTTTCATGGGCAACTTTCCCAAGTTTGCAATTCACTCCATCTGTAGGTGCCATCCCATTGGTAACATTTGCAGCTCATCAACAAAAGAATTTGATGTTTTATTTGTTTGTTTGTTTTGGGTTTGGGTTTTTTTTTTCTTTTTTTTTTGAGACAGAGTTTCTCTGTATGGCCCTGGCTGTCCTGGAACTCACTGGCTTCAAACCATAAAGATCCTTCTGCCTCTGCCTCTCAAGTGCTGGGATTAAAGGCTTGTAACACCATCACCTGGCTTATTTATTTTTTTTTTAGAAAAACTTACAATTTTTTTATGCAAAACTGGCAGGTTACAGTAAATTGGTACAGGCAACTGAAACGGAATTTTACAAAGTCACTGGCTTTCTACGGCTGTTCATTGTATGTTCTGAGCATCTTGTCTTTGCCTTTTCTTTATCTCCACAATGAATATATAGTTTCCTGGGCTGTCCTGTGCATCACTTTCTTGCAAATCAACTTCTGATGCACAAGCCTTTGAATTATAAAGATATATTAGAACAAATTTCAAAAGGGGCATATGCAGCATACCAGAGCCAAGAAGCTGATTAGAATGATCTGGAATCTTTTACGATGCTGAATATAATTTAAGACACCATGTTGTTTCTTGGGGGGAAGCCTTATTTGTAACAGCAGTACCATGCTGCATAACAGATGCCGGTGCAAAGAGAAACCACGATGAAATTAATTTGACCTTTTTCAAGCCTGCAGAACATAAATCAGATATATTTAATAAAGACTGAGCTTTCAAGAAATAGCTTTGACTTCAGATGTGTAAACGTTTCAATGAAGGCAATAAAGGCAACGTTTTGTGCAGTTCTGAATAGAGTTTAAATTAATCTGAAGTGATGGGATGTGTGGTTTGGATATGTGCAACTTTTCCTCATTAAATGTATGTGGCACACTAAGTAACATGGTCATTCCTCGGCATCTTTTCAGGTCATTAGACACAAAACAGGTATCAGTCTGTTTTGTATCTTACAGAATTAATTTCTGATGGCTAAAATGGGATAGCAACATCCAGTTTTATTTTGTCATTTACTTAGGGATTTTTTTTTTAGTAAATTCCCCTTCAAGTCTACAATCTAATTTTTAAGAAGATCCTCTTGCACTTTTGAAATCTTTACATATGAAAATGATGGAACAATTCTTCCTCAAAATAAATGCAAGATGATTGAAGTTTTTCTGGCTTGGAGAAAGGGCAAAAGTTTATTCTGAAGACAGAGATTTTAAAGATTAAAGTCAGGTTTGGCTGGAAGCCTGCTTTATTTTAATGAAAGAATGGATAGGGGCCAGACTCATTACTATGGAATACCTAGCATCCTCTAAGCAATAAAGAAAGAGGGATGATTTCACACATGTTCCGTTTTGTGTGTTCTGTTCACTAAGACCAGGCCAGAGAGGGACCAAGTTCATTCGTTCATTCTGCCATTCGCCCCTTCTTTCAATTAGCTGTCCCTACTATGTGACAGATTCTGAGAAAATGAAATTGCTTCCTGCAAAATGCTCTTATTCTTCACAGTCATTTTATTTTATGCTTTTGTGAGGCACATTTATTCCTAATGACTAAATGTTATCATTATGAAATGCAAAAGATTCCCAAAAGCAGAATTCTGTCTTGGGAGTACCCACAATGGTTCTTCAGAAAAGCTGAACTATCTTTAAATACATATAAGAATTCCAAAAGCTGAGCAGGGAAAATTCACTGTCCAAGCAAAGCAAAAAGCATGAACAAAATGCAGTGTGATGTGGGAATCAAGGTTCTCTGGAAATACAGTTCTAACCCAAATAAGGCAGATTTTTAAAAATGAATTAAAGTCTGAGGAAATAGCTCAGTAGGTAAAAGTGCTTGTTTGGCATGCAAGACAATGTGCTCGATCCCCAGAAACCAGAAACCACATTAATGTTGGATGAAGAGCTGTGAATCTGTAATACCTACATTCCTACTGTGAGATGGAAGGTGGAGACAGAAGAATCAGCCTGCAGATCCCAAGCCATGTAGCCTGGAGTTTGCAGTATAGTAACAGATAGAGCAAAAGAGTCTCTGCCTCAAAAAGAAATTTGGAAGTTGGAAGAGAGAACAGACCCCCTAACATTGTCCTGGTTCCTCTGCATGCATGCTGTGGTGTGCATGTGCAAAGGCACACACACACACACACACACACACACACACACACACACACACACAAACACACACAGAGTAAACAAATACAAATATTAATAAATGAATTAAAGCAGAGGAGGAACATAGTTGTGTTTGTTTCTCACAAAGGTCAGCTTGATTAGACCACTCTTGTGATGGCAGGAACTGGGTCAATGTGGAGTCATGGTGGCAGTTAGTGAAGCCAAGAAGTTCCTTGTCTGGATTAAGACAGTAACCACAGAAGCCAAGATGAGAAATGCATGGATGTGATATTTGCAAGTGTAGTTCAAAGGATCCATTTCTAATTAGAGAAAGGGGAAATAAAGACAGAGTTAGCGCCATTTTGCCATTCCTGTTAAACACTTGGACTTGAGTTGCTAAAGGAAAGGTGGTAAGAAGTGCAGGAGGCTTCAGAAATCAGAACCAGAGTGGAAAATATTTGTTCCAGGTCTAAATAGTGTCAGGATACATCAGTGCAGTAAGTGTATTGAATTAACAGGCTGGATGAAGTATCTAAAGTGAGTACAGTACAGAAAAATGAACCACTCCCTAAAAAATAGGGATGAGAAGTTCTGTTTGCCAAGCCTGGAAACTGTTACTAGAAAGAAAAGCAGGTGTGCATGGAAATAAGAGAGAGACTCCAAAAAGAGAATGAACTTGAGAGCACCTCCATCGTGTCAAATACAGCATTAGGCACTTTACAGTTTCTTTACATTCCAAGTACTCCATTTAATCAAGGCTCAAACTACACAAGATAATAGTGGAGTTATAAGAGACTAGGTCTGTCTAAGCTCACAAGCTACTAAATTGAGCAGCAGAATCTTGATTTGAACCCATATTTGCCTGATTCCAAGTTCTTTGTTTTAGTTAGGTTTCTATTGCTGTGAAAAAACACCTTGACCACAGCAACTCTTATAATGAAAACATTTAATTGGGGTGGCAGCTTCCAATTCAGAGGTTCAGTCCATTATCATCATGGTGGCATACAGGCAGACAAGGTGCTGGAGCTGAGAGTCCTACATCTTGCAGGCAACAGGAAATTGACTGAGACATTTGGCAGTATCCTGAGCATAGGAAACCTCAAAGTCCGCCCCCACAGTGACACACTTCCTCCAACAAGGCCATATCCACTCCAACAAAGCCACACCTCCTAATTATACTACTTCTATGAGATTATGCCTGCCAATTATATTTGAACTACCACATTATTGGCTAAATAAATAAAATACACACCTTTCCACTCACAGAAATAGTAAAAATTACCTATGATCTTATGATAGGGCCTATTATCGTTGTTACACATGAACATTTTGAATTACGCAAATTTAGTACACTATGGTGTGAGTTATCCAAATACTTGTCTTTGTGGACACTTCTGCAGTTTGAATACCATTGTTGTAGAACAAGTAAGATTTTCCCAACTTTCGAGTGGATTTCAAATTGCCCGGACAAGGTCATTCTGCTTGGTATGGCTTCAAATGACCAGGTTGTGTAGGCAATGACAGTAGTAAACCGATGGAGTGCGAGTTGTGTTGGAATGACCTCTGGATGCCATATGGGCACACTAAAGGTAGGGTCGCTTAATCTATGCAGCAGCCAGGGCAAAACGAGTGACCTCAGAAACAAGGACTTCTTGGAAAGATACATGTCTAATAGTGTGATTTTTTTAAAAAATTTTGATGCAAAATTTAAAGTGTATCATTTGAATGGTTAAGCACTTTTTGTGTTGATGTAAAATGTGCTAAAACTAACCAAGAAAATGCTGAGGGCTGGTCGTGTGAAGATTTCTGGGAGACCACTGTTATTCCTTTGACACTTGGGTGCTCCTAGTTTCGGAAGAAACTGACTCATGTTATTATATGTTTAGTGGTTGCCAAAGTCTACCAGCTTTGGGGAGCTTCAGGGTTCTTTTAGGGTTTGGGGAGATGAGGTAATTTTTGTTATTTTATGATTCTCAGGCATTGGATCCAAAGGCCAAATAATGAATGACCTTCACTTTTTGAAGTAAAATTAATTTTATTTGCAGAATACACTTGTATGGTAAACTGTAAAAGATAATTTTATGACCATTTATACACATTATAAAATGATTATATCTGTTTGTCTTTAAATGGATAATTTTAAATAAGCCCAACCTAAAAGTTACAGCTCAGATGAGGGCTGTGAATTGGTCTTTCCCCAAAGTCCAACAGATATGCTGCTAGATTATTTTATTTGTGCTTTTTTTTTTTGCAGGGGATGGAGGGAAGGGTGCCTGAACTGACTTATCCCAGTAATCAGATTGGTGAATACCCTGTCATCATAGAGCCATTCTCCAGTAACAGATGGAAGCAGATGCAGAGATCCACAGCCAAACACCAGGCCAAGGTCTAGGAGTCCAGTCGAAGAGAGAGAAGAGGGATTCTGTGAGCAAGGGGCATCAAGATCATGATGAGGAAACCTACAGAGACAACCCAAACCAAACTAGTGGGAACTCGTGAAATTTAGACCAACAGCTGTGGTGCCTCCATGAGATTGGACTAGGCCTCTGCATAAGCGAGAAAGTTGTGTAGCTTGTTCTGCTTAAGTGGCGCCCTGGCAGTAGGATCAGGATCCATCCCTGCTGCATGAGCTGGCTTTTTGGAGCCCACTACCCATGGTGGGACATTTTGCACAGCCTTGATGCAGGGGTAGGAGCTGGGACATGCCTCTACTGAATGTACCAGACTCTACAGACTCCCCATGGGAGACCTTGCTTTGTTGGAGAAGGGAATGGGGGGTTAGTTTGGGGAGGAAATGCAGGAGAGACAGGAGGAGGGAAGAGGGGGAATCTGTGATTAGTGTGTAAAATAAATAAAAAAATTCTCCAAAAAGAAAGAAAGGAAGGAAGGAAGGAAGGAAGGAAGGAAGGAAGGAAGGAAGGAAGAAAGAAAGAAAGAAAGAAAGAAAGAAAGAAAGAAAGAAAGAAAGAAAGAAAGAAAGAAAGAAAGAAAGAGAAAGAGAAAGAGAAAGAAAAAGACAAAGAAAGAAAGAAAAGACAGGGTCTCACTATGTTGCCCAGGCTGGTGCTAAAGTTCAGCAGCTATTCACAGGTGCGATCTCACTACTGATCAACATGGTAGTTTTGACCTACTGTTTCCTACCGGGGCTGGTTCACCCATCCTTAGGCAACCTGGTGGTCTCCTGCTTCCAGGAAGTCACCATATAGATGCCGAACTAAGTTTGGACACCGGATTGGTATAGCACACTACAATCCAGAACTCCTGGACTAAAGCAATCCTCATGTCTCAGCCTTCTAAGTAGCTGGGACTACAGGCATGTACCACCAAGGGTGGAGCAGGTGGGTAGAGTCCCAGAGCAAAGTGGGTACCTTTGGCGGGCCCTGCCAAGGTTATGCCGCTAAACAAACAACACTACATGCAACAACTCTGACTGGTAAATAGAAATATTGAGATTAGTAACACATGTTGTCAGAAAATTATAAAATTTGTTAATTCCATCAGAAATTTTGTGAGGAATTTGGGGTATTAATGTGCTGTACAATATTTTAATTTTTAAAATACCTGATAAAAATAATCACTGAACATTCATTTGGTGGTGAACTGAAATAAAAATAAAATCTGAAAATGAGGCCTAAAACATAAAATAGATACAATAATGCTGCTACAAGAATGGCCTTAAAGTGCTACCAGAGTCTGCTAACGTTCTACAACACATTCTGATGTGTAGAGACAACTTTGAGGAAATAGCCAATATTTGAGTAAGTAAAGCTTTAGGTTTACAAAAATCTTTGTATGTCCAGACAAAAACAATGAAAAATAGGACCAATGCTGTGGTTAGAGCACCACAGAACTGTGGTCATCAATGTTCCAGCTGCTCCCATCTTACACAATTACACAGCTTGTAGACTTGGTCTGGAGGACTGGGGAATGACTCAGTGGATAAAGTGTGCACCATGCAAGAAGGGGGACTGAGTTCCAGAGCTCTAGAACCCACTTAAAAGCTGGATAGATGTGGTGGCCACCTATAATCCCACTACTAGAGAAGCAAAGAGAGGCGATCCCTTTGGCAAACTGCTGATTAGCTAGGCTCATTAGGGTTGACAAGATCTGGGTTCAAGGTGAGACTTTGCCTCAGTAAAGAAAGTGGAGAGTGATCAGAGAAGATGCCTAGTGTCAACTTCAGCCTTCACAGGTATGTGCATACATGGGCAAACATGAGTATACACATGCACACACACACACACATATCAGACACATGAAAAAATACGTAAATAAATGTTCTTGAATTCACTGTTTTTACATAACCAAAGTTTTTCCATAGTATTCACAAACATTAGTCAATGAACAACCTTGGACTGAAAATTCTCCAAGATAATTCCATTATAAGATGGTTCATCATACTGCACATCTAGCCAGAATCTCAGACAACCTTCCCCATTACTCTGAGACTGGCTGCAGAATCTACAGCTAGTCCAACTGAGACTTAAATATCTGAGCTTTCTTACAGAACCCCACAGAGATACCATCACCCATTGAACAGCAGGAAGCAATTCTAAGAAAATGATGCCCCTTTTTCCCAAAGGTTTCATGTTTCTGAGGGTTATGGATAATGATTATAGTGTTGGGGGTGGAAGAAAACATTGGACTTGGTATTCCCCTTAGAAAAGAAAAAAAAGGCAATGAATAGGTATAGGATATTAAGGTAGATTATTGTATATACTAGTAAACTAATTTAGTAAAATATCAGCCTTAAATAAATTGCACTGTTATGGATTTTTGTATATTGATACAAATGTAAACTATTTTTATATTCTTATTCCAGATAATTTGTATATTGATACAAAAACAGAACCATATTTGTTGTAATGTACATATATTTCTACTCTTATTTGAAATGTTTTGTATATTGATGCAAATGTAAAATTATATTTGTCATATCGTATGTATGTTCTACCTGTTTAGGATATTTGGTATATTGATATATATTTAGGATTATTGTCATATTGCATATTGTACTATACATTCCTACCCCTGCTTTAGCTATTTTGTGTATTGTCACAAGTTTGAAGTCATTGTCCTTTTACTGTACATTTGCTTACAGACTGTTTACCCTGTTTACCTGAAGCCTTAGTCCTTAAGTTATATAGGCAAATAAGACTTACAGATTTATGGTCACCTATACTTGTCATCTCTATAGTTATGTTAGTTAGGTTCTCGAGACTTACAGAAACACATGTCAGATGGATAGGTAGTCTTCAAACACTTCATAGACCTGGAGAATATAGCATTTAAATGTTTTGAAAACTTGGAATTCTGTTGATGTGAGACACAATTGTTCCTGGCAGCACCAATTTGATCCCGAGAGAATGTTGGGCTTCTGAGACATTTCTGTTTGGAAGTTTGTCTTCACCTTGGCACAAAATGGCCTACTGGGCAAAGAACTGCCCTTGCCTTGACTGCTGACAGTAAAATGGTCTGACAGATACTCTAGGCCTGTAGCCAATTTGAATGTACCCACAATGTTGAGAAACTTTAGGTGACTGTCCAGGCTGCCAGCTGCCTCTGTCTACTCTTGCAAGACTCCTGAAAGTTGCTTGCATCCTTCTCCCGTTTCTCAGAAATTATTATATTCCTTCTCAGGTCTTTGATGAGATTGAAGACTAACAGTTATAGTTATAATCTTCTTGTATCTTAGCTAGAACATATTAAGTATTAGATTTAGGTTCTTTAGGATAGGACACCTTTTGGAATGGTCTTTGTAACGTGCCGTTTACCTATGCTCCAGACTTCTCTGGATTTTAGCATGTGTCTCTTATTTGATATTGTTCGTGTTGGTTGTAGTTCCATCTTGTCTAGGTCATTATCCCTTATTCCTCCTGGATAATATTTGATAATCATTCCTATTGTATATGGTTTTATATTAGGTTAGAACTTTCTTATTTAGACAAAAGGGGGAGATGTAGTGGGTAGTTGTTCCAGCTTTGACCTAGAAGTGCTGCCCCTGGTAAGGCTTCTACTAACTGCCACACCTACTTATGCCCTGCCCCTGAGGCAAGGCCAAACAGGAGCCCTTAAGACCTGAAATCAAGATGTGCCAGATCACTTGGTTCCTTGTGCTCCTGGATGCTAGATGGTAGACCAAGCAGAGTTCTCCAGAGAACACAACTGGACTGCATTCTACCTCTCCCGGATCCCGTAACTGACCCCTTTACTGGCTGTGAGTTACCCCAAAATAAACCTCCTTTTTAACTATGTGGATTTGCTTTAATAAATCCCCCAATACATTTGTCTTATAAAAAATTCACTATGGTTGGCAAGAGCACGGATGCTGCAAACATGGAGGTTGCTGCTGAGGAGTAGAGTACCAAGTGGTTCTGCTGAGAAGGGGCTGCAACGTTAAAGGTAGAATGCTGTACACAAACCATGCCTCCACAACCTCATCTGCATGCAGATCCCATCTTCAGTGTTCTGAATAGCCACTGAGTGCTCCAAGAAACCCCTTGTGACCTGCCCCCACTTCTCCTAAGCCCTCTTCTGCAGCATCCTGACTTCAGTCTCCATGGATGCAACTTTTCTTCTGTTGGTCTCCCCACCTTGTTGTTGGAGGGATAGATGGAAGTGTTGCTTCTAGAGATATCATCCCTAGCAGGATGGTGAAATAGACTAACCAGTTAATAACCAAAGACAACCTACCCCTGGTTTCTGCTCCTAATGGTCAACAAGGATAGCTTTTGGATTTGAGGAGGAATTCAAAGAATTTTAACACCGTATAAATGTGAATTCATAGTCATTTCTTTAGATGCTCAGGGTGCACAGCATAGTTACACAGGGCTGCACGTTGGCTCTATAGCAGCTGAGACTTTATCTGAAGTTGAAAAAAATTGCCTTTAATAAAGTATGTAAAAGTACTATAGGTGTCTTAACACTCAGGGTGTATACTGACAAGAAATTGGGCAGCTCCCCAATCTAGAAGAAATAGTTAACACTACAGAAAAAAGATTCAGGAAATAACTTAGTGAAGTGCTTGCCCTGAAAACAATGAGGACTGAGTTTATATGAGGACCCATATTTTGAAAAGCCAAGAGTGGTGTGTAGTGTACTACATTTGTAATCTAGTACTCGGGAGGTAGAGACATATTGATTCTTGCTGATTGATTTTAAGTCCATATAGACTACTCAGAAAGTTCCAGGATGTATTCTTGGATAATATCTCATTGTCCTTAAGCCTTCACAATGTATGTACCTACCCCTTACAAACACACACATGCACACAATAGTATACATAGACACAAAAATATAACAAAGACAGTTCTCTATGCAGTTTATAACCTCCATATCCATTGTGCGTGCGTGTGTGTGTGTGTGTGTGTGTGTGTGTGTGTGTGTGTGTGTGTGTTGCTGAGGTCTGACATAGAGCTTTTCTCACATGTTGCATCGACTCTACCCATAAGCAGCCCAGATAAGCACCCAACTTGCAATCTCTCTGTAGTCTTCTTGAGTATAGGATTATTGCTATGTGCCTGCATGCTTGGAAACAATGGCTAAATCTGATATATATTTCTGTGCTTGTGTGTGTCTGTTAGTTAGTGTATGCCTCATATGTGCAGGTGTCCAGAAGGCCAGAAGAGGTTATTGGATCTCTCGACTTGTAGTTGAAAGCAGCTGACATGGGTGCTGGGAAGTGAACTTGGGTCCGCTAGAAGAGCAAGAAGTGCTCCTAAACATTGAACCATCTCTCCAGCCCACACAGCTGGTTTTTAAATGTCTTAAGCCTCCAGCCCCCTTTGTGAGATAGGCGTCTACGATAAATCTTGCTTCTTGAAGATATTTGGCATTTCATTGTACAAAGAACCACCTGGAAATGCCTGTGTTTCTCATTTGAACTACTTCAGAAATAAGCAAAATAGAAGTTAATTTTATTGGGATTTTACTTGATATTTTTTCATAAACAAGTGTCTCTAAGAGCTTGTTCTATTATACAGGTGCTAAAATCACAGAGAAGCTAAAATATTTACACCAAAAATAATGTGATCAATTTCAAACATTGTGTATCCAAAACTCTATTTTTCCAGACATTATTACTTACACTGGTTGATGTCAAATACTACATTTGATGTCAAATACTACATTTTAAAAAAAAAATAAAGTAAGAGGTACTTGTGCCATTGTTTTTCATTTTCTCCCCAATATCTTCATTATTTTGAAAGAATCACGCTTTGAACAAGCAGCAGATGTTAATACAGAAATATAGAACATCTCAATTTTCTCACTGCTAACTCAGCTTACTGAGCCAATTTCCCAATTCTCACATTTCTGAGTCCTTGGAGAAAATGCTAATTTAGATTGTTAAAATTGACACGGGTGAGGGTATAAAGGGTAATTAGCATAAAATCCTACACAAAGTGTTCTTAGCACCATTAATCAACACCCACCTAGGCATACACTTTTTTTTTTCCAGTCAGAGCTGATGTTTAACGGAGCTGAAAAATATCTAAAATATCCTCTTCTACTTAAGCAATAAAAAATAAAATAAAATAAACGTTGAATTTTCCTCAAATCCTATTTGAGGATTTTTTAAGGAAAAGAAAAATCTAATCCGTACTTCAAAGACAACTTTCCTATTACACTTTAAGCATGTAAAGAATTCTCTTGAGGAAAACAGCTCAGATCCTTATGTCGCCAACGTCTCCTGCAAGGATGGCTGTATTTGGATGTGGGTGTTGCTGAAAAGAACACTCTGCGTGTTCCTCTTTTTGTCCCAGCTGTTGGCTGCATTGTCACCACTGTTCTTGTCCCCAGCCCCGGTCACTGTGGGGTTTGTTCTTTAATTGTCCAGAATTAAAACCCAAATAAGCCGCTCAGGGCTGAGAGTTCTCCTCTGGATAGCGGTGTATTACTGCCTCAGAATACAAAGGCCATTGTGTCCAGTGAAGTCTCTTCGTCTCTGCTCAGTGAAGAACATGACCTAACAGTAGGGCACCCATCTTCTAAAGGGAAGGGTAACTAAAGTCACTCATAGCTTTTCTGTTCCATTGTTTCTTTGTTTGCAAAGAGAAAAAAAAGACAAAAATAACACTGAACAGGTGTCACAATGACAACAAAATTTCTGTATTGAAAGTATACAAGTAATATATAATGTTTCTACGGAGCCAGTCTACCAATATCCCTAGGGACACTGGTGACACTCATCTTTCGAAATTCTATCTTGGAGTCGTGAGTGAAGGGACAAGGCTGCAGATATGTTACATTGCCCCTGGAGGCCATTTATTCCACATAAGAAAATGTTCCTTGTGTAAGACATAGGTAAGGCATAGGAAATAGATTCTGAACAGACAAGCCTCTAGAGAGATGTTGTTTTTAAAAATTCCAGAACCACAAGGTAAGTACACTAATAAATGCCAGCACAATGAGAGCACAAAGCAGGGGCATCTATTTTGAACAAGGAAAAATGATTAAAGGAAGGATGTTTGGTTTCCCCTGGTGGGTGGAAATGTAAAGAGAATATTTCTTACACAGAAAAGAGCATGTCTATTTTGGGGGAAGAAAAGTATGGCAGAGTATAAACACAAATTTTTACACAGTTGAAACAGACAAACCAAAATAGATGGGGATAGAGATGGGGCTGTAGGCAAGAGAATGTTGACCTATGTTCTTGTGCTCTTGGGTAACAAACTGGATCTGAAAGGTGAGAGGTGGTTAGTGGGGAAGAACACAAGTATTCTTCATTACAGAGCCCAGCTCTTGCCCTGGCTCTGACCATAGGGTTTCATTATAAAGGAATGTAAAACAAAAGTTCAGTGGGAAAGTTACTGCAGTGACTCCGTAAATGTTCATATGCATGGAGGACAGCAATAGTGGAGAATAGGACAGCATAGGGATTCAAGGTAGAAACATTTCACATACACTGATTGCTTATGATATGTTTTCCATATTGACTTTAAAAATTATGTATGTATTGGGGTATATTGTATGAGTATGTGTACTGATTGAAGTAAGCGCTCATGAAGGTCAAAAGAAGATGGCCGTTTCCCTGAAGCGGAAGATATAGCCAGCTGTGAGCTGTCTACCATTAGTGCAAGAGCATTTCTATGTTATTAACCACTACAAATATCCTCAACTCCTTCCACATTGAATGGACTATATTGGGTTTTCTACAACTGAAAGTATAAAGCCAAGAAAGTTTTAGGGCTCCAAGGACTTTGATTTGATTTTCACTTCAAGCTATATGAAAAGCCTATAGTAGCCAGTGGCCAATTGGTAGAAGCCTTAGGTGGGAAATGAGTGAATGGTCAGAATAACACCTGTGCCTTGAGGTGAGGATCAGATGGCTCATTTGGATATATTGACGGACAGATTTAAATCTGAAGAGAGAGATTCAGTCATATTTTAAAGACTTGAAACTGCATTTGGCTCTGATGATGTGTAAGATGAATAGGCAGAGTAAGAAGATGCATGGAGATTTAGAAATAACACTAAGACTTAGTAAGCATCAGAAATGTGTTGTCAAAATAATCAAAGCTATATGGTCCCTCACGATCAGAAAGCCAATGGAAGCATCACCATTATTGTTATGTTGAGAAATATGAAAAGTTAAAAGAGCTACTTGACTGTCCTTGGATACTGCATACTATACCACTATGCTATCTACTGCTTTTTGTAACCCTAGTGTTCTTCTTTTTGGGCACCCCACTTACCTTGATTCAAGTGCCATTGTGCTTTGAATTTTGTAGTTGCTGATGTCATGTCTGAAACAATTTGTGATTTGAGATCATTGAATAGTAAGACCAGGGATTTCTAAAAGTAATATTGGAGATTGGAAAGAATCAGGAAGCAAGATTGCTTGGTCTACAAACACAGGACCTGAATGAGAATCCCTAGCTCCAGTGTAAAAAGCCCATTGTGTCTGGACATGCATTCCTGTAAGCCAAGCTCTGCATGGAGCTGGTAGAAAGATATATAGGGCTTGTTGAAAGCCACACTAGCTTCAGATTCAGTAAGAGGATGTCTCAAAGGAAGAGACATATGTACTTATATGTATATATAACACACATACATAAAAGTGATAACCCTATCCATTCAAAAGGCATACTTTTTCCATAGGAGAAGTTGGCACCCACCTCCCTCTGTGTTCTCCTTCCTCCCTCTAAGATGTCATGAATCAAAAGTTGTCCTGGTACTCTTGTACTCACCATGTAGCTGAGGAGGCTCCTAAACTTCTATCTCCCAAGGGCTGGGATCACAGGCATGAGCGACCACATCTAGTTTTGTGCATTGTTGGGGATGTGACACGGGATTCCATGCATACTCAATAAGATGCTACCAACTGTGCTACATCTCCAGCCCAGGATACATATTTAATAGAGAACTTCTCCCCAGATTTCTTTTGTATTTTTAGATTTCATGATTGACATTCCATTTGTAATTGAACCATACTTAGGAGTTAATACTAATGCTAATGTCTTTCCGTAAGATGATCCCCAGGGGTAAGTTTTGAGGTGGTAGGAGGGAAGAAAATATGGGAATATTATTCGTATAAAACAGTACCATGAAATTTCCCATATGTCTAATTCTTGAGTGTTTTTTCAAAACCAATTCTAAGCTGAATCAAATTTTTTTAAGCACCCTTCAAGCAGAAAGTGCTGAACAATTAACAACTTATACAGACTGTTGGGAAGCAATATCCATTCTATAGGGTATACCCATTTACTAAAGGGAAATGATGCATCTGTATTACTTACTTTGGGTCACTTGAAATGCCACTAATATAAATGAGAAGGAAATCAGAAAGAACGTGTTCCCAGGCACTGAAATTATGATTTCTTCAACTCTGAATCTTTCGATTTAACTCTGTTGCACAGAGGATTAACAAATTTAGTTTTCTTGGAACAAGAAGATAACATTCATCGTATTTCTGCAGCCTTTGAAATTATGAAACCAAATTCAGTGTCACAGAATATTATTTGGAAGCAAATCAAGCCTATTCGCTATATAAGGAAGCCTCTCTCTGCTAGCAAATGCTCACAAGACGAATACATGGAACAAAGACAAGTAATTTATTTTTTATCAAATCTAAGAATGGCAATTTAAATTTCAATAAATTTATCCTTTGATGGAATTGCAAAGTATGGGTCAAATATCTATATAACTGTATCAATACATGGATACATAATTTAAACAACAATCTGGCCAATTTTGAGATATGGAAAAGGCACACTAATCACATGCTTCACCATAAGGTAAGTATTAATGTGTGAAACATACACATACATGTATACAGAAGCAATTCAGGATTTGCCATCTAAATTTTATAATGACTTGGGTGAGTCACATGTGGAATTCCATTTCACTGCATGTGAGTGATTCATCAATGAACTTACCTTTTTGATTGGGAACTATATAACATGCTTTGTCTGTACGTGTGTGTGTGTGTGTGTGCGCGCGCGCGCGCGCGGGCACACGTGTGTGCCTGTGGAGGCTAGTGGTCAATGGCTGATGTCTCCCTCAATTTCTTTCCACATTTTTTTAGACAAGGTCCTTCACTGAACATAGAGTTCACTGTTTTGACCAGTCTCCTGGCTCTTCAGCAAGCTTCAGGGATCCACTTGTCTCTGCCTCCTCAGTGCTGTTACAGACTCATACTATCATGAATGACATCATTTTAACTGGGTTCTTGGAATATGACTATGGTCCTCATGGTGTGTAGCAAACAGTTTACTTAATCATTGAGCCATCTTTCTAGACTACATAATTATTTTTTGTGAAAGTCTAAAAAATAGTACAAAAATGCAAAGAGCTGGAAATAAGAATTCTAACATTTTCAAGCTTGAAATTAATTTAGAAAATATCCAATCAGAATATATGTTGTTTTATTTTATAAGCAACTTTAAAAGATCCTAAGTAAGGACATCCTGGATTCACTCTGCCTTCTAAATGTCCTCTATAACTCTCAATAAAGGGTAATAGCTATGAAAGGGCACTGCATCAAAAGTAACCCACACAGGCACATAGGACAAACCCTGTGTTCTGGGATGACTGTGAAAAAACAAGGAAGGCATGATTTCCTTGAGTTCCGAATGCTCATTAAGTCCTTTCATTATCTTTGAAACCTGACAAGAGCAGGATGTGCATGTGTATCTGAGGTAGTTTTGATTGTACCAAAAATGAGAAGTGCATGCTACAGCAGCGTCCTTGACCATTGATCACCCAGATATACCTCAAAACAGCTAACATCAGAATCTTTTTACTACAATTATCATAAAGACCTAGAAATCTAATTTATCACAGTAGTATTTAAAGTAAATTTTACCAATTTCCATTTTAAACAAGGTATATGACAAACATCTCCTACTTTTAAGTGGTTGGCAAAAACAAACAAACAAAAAAAAACCCTCTCATACCTGTCTTTATTCTACTAAATTCTCCTAATGGCCTTCTTGATAATTATCATAGCCATAGTTACCAGGTAGAGAGAGTCTAACTGCGGATACTCAATCTGGAGCCATCTGTTTCTTTTTATACTGTAGTCTCCACCAAGGAAAAGAAATACATCTTTAGAAGGCACATTCAAAATCTAAACCAACTCCCGTATTAAAAAACAATGCTCCTTTATTTTCTACTCCATTGCAACATTTCAGTATAATTAATTAAAATAAACTCTATTACTTTCAACTTCTCTATTTCACCTCTTCCATATTTCTTATTCATCTCTTCTTTCCCCTACTCATTACTTTTGCTCCTTCTTGGAGAAAGTACAATTTCTATTTTCTAGTAGCTCATTGATGATTAGAAATGAAGCATAAGATTTTATAAACTTTCTTCTGTGATTTGGATTTTACTGGGAATAACTGAACATGTATCATATGAGTTCATTGCTTCTGCAGAACTCATGTTCCCTACTATTATTTTGGTACAGTAGTAGCTTGGTCTCATCCCTATAGGATGTCAGCAGAGCTATTATCTATGTCCTTGAGCACTTCTCTGAAATTAAGCATGAAAAGTCACCCAGCCTACTGTGGTTTAAGTCTTACAAAGTCTGTTCAATGTCAAGGGAGAAGTAGTGAGAGAAAAATATACTTACAAGAATTTAGATGAATTTAAAAGAAATGAATATGTGTATCTCATATATCAGCTATCTATCTGTATCTATCATTTCTCTCACTATCTGTCTATATCTCTATATATCTATCTCTATATCTACTATCTATCATTCATCTATCTATGTATCTATTATCTATATCTCTCTCATCTACCTCTCTATCTCTGTCATCTATCTATCATCTATCTATCTATCTATCTATCTATCATCTGTCTGTCTGTCTGTCTCTCTTTCTATCATCTATCTACCTTGTATCAATTTAAAATACATCCTGGCATATAGTTTGTGCTGACTGAATGCTAGTGCTTTCTCATTTCCTAGTGTAAAGACTTATACTATTGCCAAAGTTTAACCAGTTATATAGGCAGATATTGATTAAGATAAATATAAGTCATCAAAAGGAAAAATAACACCTTCAGTCTATTTTATATCCCAGGTTAGATTTAGAAAGGTATTTTGGCAATTTCAGTCACAGACAGGCTTAGAAATACAACTCCAGTGATAATTCTATATTTGAAAAAGAGAAGAACTTTTAACCTAGCAATTACACTTTTAGAAATGTATCCCAGGGGCATAATAACATCCACAAAGACACAGCTACAATGGTGCTCATTATAGGATTGTTTATAAGGCAATAAGTTTAACAGTATAGAATACATTTTATAAATCACTCTAAAACTCTTCCAGAAAAAATATTTACCAACAAGGACACATCTTCACAAATGTTTAATGTAAGAAAAATGCAGATTATGAAATTCAGTGCATATGATCCTATTTTCCAATTTCCTTCTACCTGAGAGGGTAAATTTCGTTGTTTATTTTGCCTAGATTCATAGGAGCAAGTGACATTGTAAATTATTTCTTGAAATCTACCCATTATTTTGGATTCCTTACTTAACATCTTCCCCTTTTATTTCATCCTAAGATTTTGAACAGTCATATAAAAATTTCTTTGTAAACCTTCATCTTTGCCTTAGCCATTCAATATTTGCATGCTTCTATCCATGGTCTCGAGCCTCTCATCTTCTCTTTTCATCCTCTACCTTTGAGGCATTTTTACATCATTGGATTCAATTACTATCTATACACTGATGCCTCTTATGTTCATAATTTTCATCCCAGTCCTCCCATTTATGCTGAGACCATATGTTCAATAATGTAGCTGTGGTGCTCTTGGTTATTTAAAAAACACTCCAAACTTGACATATCGAAAATGAGACACATTATTACTCCCCGAGTCACCACTTCAAACTGGTCACAATCTGGCTCTCTTTTAGAGATTCCTTTCTCTTAATGGAACTGTAGTCCATTCACTTATTACAAAATGCAATTGATGTCATTCTTTCTGCTATTAACTTCATTTCCATTAACAAAGACAATCCGGTCCCATTCATTTTTTCTGTTGAAATGTCCCAATGTGGCTGGAGAGTTCGCTGGGCAGTTAAAAACATTGGCTGATCTTCCAGAGGACTTAGGTTTGATTCTCAGCACCAATATGGTAGCTCTCAGCAGTCTTTAACAACAGTTCCAGCAGACCCAACCACCTCTTCCGGTCTCTTTAGGCACCAAGCATGTGAATGGTGCATAGACATACACATAGGTAAACTACCCTTGTTCTAAAATAAAACTTTAAAAGAATTAAAAAAAAATCTCAGATTTGTCCATACTCCTTTGCATAGTCGGTTACATAGTTTGAACTCTAATTATACTTTCTTAAATATCTTTATCATCCCCACCCTGACTCATTTATATTGATTTGGTTATGTCAGTTATTGCTTATTGATTATACTGGTTTGTGGTGATATTGTGTCCCCCAATATATTGTGAACACTAATAAACTATCTGGGGTCAGAGAACAGAACAGCTACTAGATATAGAGGCCAGAAAATGGCACACACACACCTTTAATCCTAGCATTCCAAAGGCAGAGATCCATCTGGATTTCTGTGAATTCAAGGCCACACTGGAAACAGCCAGGCATGGTGCCACATGCCTTTAATCCCAGCAAGTGATGTCAGGAAGCAGAAAGGTAAATAAGGCGTGAGTACCAGGAACTAGAGCCTGGTTAAGCTTTTAGGCTTTTGAGCAGCAGTTCAGCTAAGATTCATTCAGATGAGGACACAGAGGCTTCCAGTTTGAGGAAACAGGATCAGTTGAGAAGTTGGCGAGGTGAGGTTGGCTGTGGCTTGTTCTGCTTGTCTGATCTTTCAGCCTTCACACCAATATCTGGCTTCTGGAGTGTTTTTATTAATAAGACCTTTTAAAATTCGTCAACACTGGTTTATTACAGAATTCAGGTCAAATTTTTCCACTAATATTTTATCTTCTGTATGTGCTATTCTTTGCAGCTGAAATATCTCCCGTAGTCTCATGTACTTGAACACTGGTCCCCAGCTTATGGCATGGTACAAAAGATGGCTGAGCCTGGATGATAGGCATAGACCACTAGAGGAAGCCCCTGAAGCTTGTGGCTTCCTTGTTTCTGATCTTGTTCCCTACTATGTGGTGTGGCTGCCATGTGAGCAACTCTCATGTTCCCACAACCATGAACATTAGCCATGTCTCTCCACCCAGATGAGCTGAAATCCCTTTGAAACCATGAATCAAAACAAACTTCTCCTCCCTTAAGTTGTTACTGTTGGGTATTCCATCACAGTGCTCTAAGAAGGAATTAACAGAACTTGTCTGGTACTATGTTTCCCCTTTTTCTCCTCTAGAAGACATAAATGCTAATGTAGACAGGAAGGATGAACAAGAGATCCTTAGGTAAAAATGGACTGATGAGAAGGATGATTCCATGCAGTGATAAGGCTGTATGAAAGAGACAGACTTAGGGAAATTTGTGATATCCTTCTATGATACTCTTTCTGTTATAGGGATAAAATAAGGAAGTAAACTAAATAAATAGCAAGAGGGCATGTTTACTGCTTTCTTGGTAGCCTTTCAAAGAAGTTTAACCATCCTCAAGTGATGGTGGAGAATCAAATAGCACACTCAGAATTATTTTCAAGGATCATCTTCCTGAAAGCACCGATAGAGAATGAACAACAAAAAGCCACAAATCTAGGTAAACTAGCGTACATCTTAATCCCAGTATTTAGGAGACTGAGGCAGAAAGACTGCAAATTTCCTGAAAACTCTACAATAATAGTAAATCAAAAGACAATAATAGCAAGTTTCCCATCATTAGCTACATAAAGAGCAGACATGTGCTTAACACTTTCCTAAATCAATGAGAGAAATAAGTCATTGATATCATAAAATATGTCAGCAGCCAAGAAAAGAGTGAACTCTTTAAGACCATGAATCTAGAGTCAGAAAAATGAGAATAAAATTAATTTAAAAATTTTAATTCTGCCACTTAGGACTATATAATTGTACAATTATTAATGTTGGAAATAGTACTTTGTAACATGAATCTTAAAGGGTCTCATTAATAAAAACAAACCTGGGACCAGGTATTGGGGTGAATGCTGAAAGATCAGAGAAGCAGAACAAGCCACAGCTAACCTTTTCAGCCAATCCTTCTCAGCCAATCCTTTTTTCTCAAACTGGAAGCTCTGAGTCCTCATCCAAATGGATCTCAGCTGAACTGTTGCTAAAAGCCTAAAAGCTTAAAAGTCTCTAGTTCCTGGTCCTCATGCCTTATATACCTTTCTGCTTCCTGTCATCACTTCCTGGGATTAAAGGCATGTGTCTTTCCCAAGCAAGACATGAGATCTCAAGTGCTAGGATTACACATGCCTGACTGTTTTCAGTGTGGCCTTGAACTCACAGAGATCCGCATGGACCTCTGCCTCTGGAATGCTAGGATTAAAGGCGTGTGCTACCACTGCCTAACCTCTATGTTTAATATAGTGACTGTTCTGTTCTCTGACCCCCAGATAAGTTTATTGGGGTGCACAATATGTCAACCACAGTACTTGAAACCTTTTTCAGATTCAGCTGACTTTTCAGCAAAACAATGCTATTTTTAGAATTCACCATTACAGTGAAATACACTTTATTTTTATGCACCTCAAGTTTAAAAGCAGAGATCTCTATAATGAATAGCCTATTACCAAAAGAAATCATAAAAATTTATTGAGGATCTCTTTTATATGACATGAGTTCTTTCACAAAGAAACAAACAAACAAACAAACAAAAAAAAACCTCAATACTATGAGTAAGCCTGATTTGTTTGTTAGGATTAAGGAAATCTTTATAATCCTGGAGAAGTAAGAATGGATGATGAGAGGGTGTGATCTCTTGATAGCAAACTGGTGGAGCTTAGTGAGGCCTGTTGTTCAGGTTTCTCTTGACAATGCTGTTTTCTCAAAATGTAGGAATATCATCCCTCCTGTGAGGATTAGTGACTATCAAGGGAAATCAACATCCTTCCTTCATTTGTGTCAGAAACCATATTGCCTTTGGCATCTACTTAGTTCATGACTGGGAGTAAGGTTTCTCAAGCACCATCAACCACAAAGGTCACCTAGAAAATTTGCAAAGTGTAAAGTGCTTATCAAGTTGTATATATTTAATAACATTCAAACATTGAATATTGTTTTTCATGCATTGTAGCATATTGAATACTTGAAATAAATTGGCACACTTTTAGTAGAAACAGAATAAGCTGATATAATATTGAGAACATTCTTTTAGAGATTTAAGACAGAATATTTCAAATAATGATAAATAAGAGTGTATAGTCACTTCAGATATTAATACTATTTTTGCAGGCCAAAGTTCGGGTTGGCTGTTGGATATCCTAGAAAACAGATTATTGTGACAGAAAAGAGACAACAAAGGAAAAAGGAATGAATCAGTTCAATTTCAAATGTTCCCCTGGGAGCAAACTGATCATTAGATTATATACACAAACCAAAAGAAAGTAAAGCTATGATATATTATATTGAACACATTGTAATTTTGCTCACAATCAAGAGATATACAAAATCCCTACACATAAAAACAAATGAGTGATCATGCCAGGTGTCCTGTGAGTGGGAGTGCCCAGAGGCATACGTAAATAAATCCTAAAACTCAAAGATTCATGGGACTGATATTTCACATATGGGTTTCCTATCTTCTTGTTCATATCCTTTTTTTTAAATGTAGAAATGGATAGAAATGTCCTCCAACAGATGTCCACATAAGTACAGATGGACTCTCTGCCAGCTGGATGAGGTCACTCACCATTGCCATCTTGGTTTGAATAACTAGATGCCAACCATATGCATAGAATTGGAAGGAGAGGACAGGGGAAGACATCTGGGTAACAAGGAACAGAAATGACTCAGTGTTTGGGGATAAGGAGTTAAAACAACTCAAGTTCCCAGATGTTAGTTCGATATATTTACTTTTTTTTATCTTTCAAATTATGTAATAAGGTACTTTTAATAGGAAGAGATGTTCCAGAATAGTTATGGCTTACATTTTTGATCCGCACCTGTTCTTTAACCACCATTCTCCTCGTCCAGGTAGTTTTGAAGTCCTTTCATGCATCTATTTATACTGAAGGAGTTTCTGCACTATTTATCCTTTGTGTATTCTTTACTCCGACTGTTTCCTCGGTCTAGTTGTACAGTTTTTTTCATTGGTGAGTTCATTAAATTGGTATTATTAAAACTTTTTAATTACATAAAGATCCCTGTTGTTTGAAAAAGACATGCATGTTGAAGGCATTAGATAAAATTTTACTTTAGTTGACAGTTTCGTTTTCTGCTGCTAGAGAAAAAAAAAACCCTGTGCTTAACTGGACAGTCTCGTTTGATTTGCCTAACCCCCCACTTTTATCATTTACAAAATAATTTTTCCCTCTTCTTTAAAAGAAATGTTTTATTTTTCAACAACGTGGTGACTGTGGAAGTTCCCTTCTCATATCTGCTGTCTCTTCTGGATATTTTCTTTCTGTTTCCTCATTACATTAGCCTAGACTGGGCTCTCTCCACTTCCCACTGATGCCCTGGGCTTCTGTACATTGCTTGCCCAACTCATCTCATTATTTAATATCACTCCAGTCTGGTGCTGCTGGACTAGTCTGGGTATTTAGATGGAAAAGATGACGTTATTATGATTCTGTTCCCTCTCTTGACCTTCAATGTAATGTTATCACTGATCATAGCAAAAGACCTTGCTTTGCCTCCCTACTACTCTACATGTGGAAACTATGTTTCTTCCTTCCTTCTTTGCTTCCTTCCTTTCCTTCTCTTTCCTTCTTTTCTTTCTTTCCTTCTTTTCTTTCTTTCTTTCTTTCTTTCTTTCCTTCCTTCCTTCCTTCCTCCCTCCCTCCCTCCCTCCCTCCC